>OVBA01000587.1:0-61622 GCA_900406435.1 Lepidium aucheri | reverse complement strand
AGCGGTATCAACATTCTCTTGACACAGTGAAAAGGAAATTGGATGATGTTTAGAGTGCTCTCTTAAAACTTGCAGCAGACATAGTGAAACCTTCAAGGAGTGAGTTCACAAATCCTAGTCCTGTTTTAGCAAATGATCGGTAGTATTGACCTTATTTTAGGGATTGCATTGGTGCTCTTGATGGTACACATGTACCGGTTTGTCCTCCATCTAGAAATGTTGAACCATATAGAGGTCGAAAAGCTGAAGCAACAATGAACGTGCTTGCTATATGTAATTTTAGCATGAGATTCATATATGCTTATGTTGGGGTGCCTGGGAGAGCATATGACACTAAGGTGTTGACATATTGTGCTACACAAGAGCTTTATTTTCCTCATCCTCCCAATGGAAAGTATTACTTGGTCGACTCAGAGTATCCAACCAGAACTGGTTACTTAGGGCCTCATCGTAAGACTAGATATCACCTTGATCAGTTCATCAGGGGAGGACAGCCAACAACTACTAGAGAATTGTTTAACCGTAAGCATTTCGGTTTACGTTCGGTAATAGAGCAAAATTTTGGTGCATGGAAAGCAAAATGGAGGATTTTGGACCGAAAACATCCTAAGTATGAAATGAGAAAATGGGTAAAGATTGTGACTACAACTATGGCTCTCCATAATTTTATTCGAGATTCACATAAAGAAAATCATGATTTTGTACATTGGGAAGCGGTTGAAGAGTATGAAAATCATGGTGATCAAGTGGTAGAAAATAACGGAAAGGAAGATAATGATGGACATATTCCATACATACCAGCTGGTGATAGAGCAATGGAGAGTGTACGTGACTCTATTACTGAAGAGATAGCAAGAGGACGTCAACTTCCATATTAGCTCATCAAATACTTTTTTATTATTATTGATTTTTCAGTTATTGTTTTCTTTTAAATTGTTGACTTCTACAAGAATGTTTGGTTCTATGTTATTGTTGATTTTTTTATATAAAAATGATATAAAATATGTTAGTAATTTTTTGTTTTATATTTAATTTTAGGTTTTTGTTTAAAATAATTTTTAAATTATGTTAGATAATAAGTTTTTAAAAGTTAACTATATTTATAATCAGTATATTAAATGATCATATATATTTATATGTATTTTAAAAATATGCTAAACAATTATAGAAAAACAATTAATTTAAAAATGTTAATAGTTATAAATGGTTAAATAAAATAAAAAGTTGTTGAAATTAGTTTAACTAGTTTAAAAATTTAAGTATTTAAGAAAAATAATATTTCTAAATTTTTAAATAATAATTTATTAATATGTTATATAAATTCAATTAAAATAATAATTTATTTTTTCATTAATATAACTTTAATTAAAATAATATTTAAAAGATTAATTATATCTTTTTTGGTCATTTTATTTATAGATGTATCTAGATACGAATGTCAATTAACCAAACAAACAAATATACATCTAGATGTATAACTCAACATGCAAACAAACAACATCCCGCTGTTCCATCCAGATGGTGCAGCTAAATGCACTATGTGAATGGAATCCAGATGCACAAACGGACAGCACTTCTAAAACATCCTTTTAGGGGACTTAGTATGTGATAATATTATTTCCTCGGATTTTATGTTTATCACCTATATATTCATTTTTTTTATAAAGAACAATAATATCTTATTTTAGTAATAATAATAAATAGTGAAAGAAAAAACGAACAAAACATTTGTTGAAATGGTTATGAGAAAACAACATTTTAAACGTTCATAAATAAACGTGTTTGCATAATTCATAAATAAACCTTTTTTTTTCTGATAAATAATCCTTTAGAAATAAGAATTATGATGAAAAAAAACACTGTAACACCCTTCTCGAATGTAAAATTAGGATTTTGTAGATGAAAGGAGAACATTAATAAGCAGTGTTTCTTCTTACTCTGGAAGTGAAATCTCCATCACTAGATTAAAAGTGTTTAGTTTTTTAGTCAAGTTTTAGCCTTTTCAATGAGGTAAAAAGATGAGTGGAATATGACTCTTACGAAGAAGACAATGATACACGTTGTGGTTTGACTCTTATACCCTCCATCGTTTAAGAACCCTAAATTCAATCATTTTTGAGTCAGCAAAATCTGGATCTAATCACTCACTCTTTCCAATTGTCACTCTCTGTCGATTCCGAGTAGAAGAAGATGATAGCTGTGATTGGATTGCTTCTGGGTTTTCTAGTTTCAGCATTGTTCTTAATCCAAGGTAAGCGAAGAAGGTCAAATGGCGATATGGAGAAGAAGCAATCTAGTGGTAATGAGTCTGTGGAAGTCGTAAGACCTAAAAGTTACAGCAAGAGTGAAGTCGCAGTACATAATAAAAGGAATGATTGTTGGATCATAATCAAAGATAGAGTTTATGATGTTACTTCTTATGTTGAAGAACATCCTGGTGGTGACGCTATTCTAGATCATGCTGGTGATGATTCTACTGATGGGTTTTTTGGACCACAACACGCCACTCGTGTTTTCGATATGATTGAAGATTTCTACATCGGAGAACTTCAGAAGTAAGGAAATTCATGTTTTTGTTTCTCTTCCCATTGAAGATTTGAGATTGCAGACACTTGTGTCTTGCTAATGTAACTCTTTTTGGATCTTCCGTTGTAATGCCAAAGTTCCCTCTTTTTTCTGTCAAATTTCCATCGCAAAGTTCGTGTTCAACTTCAGGGTTTCTTACATATTTTGTTCTGAAATCGAGAAGATGCAAGTGAGCTCTGTTTCAAGTGTTCTAAATCCATCAATTTTGAGTTTGTTCTAACTGAATTGCCTGAGGAATCAATAGGACCATTGGAACATAACTAGTTGAGAGTGATGATGAAACGAGATTTCAGACAAAAAGTTATAGTAAAGATCTAGAATTCGAGTTCCATCTGATGTAGCCTTAATCCCAAAAAGAGAAGGCTAAATATCCGATAAACCAAACAAACTACCAACGTTCGTATGACGAAGGTCGACCACCAGCTCGGGTAGGACGGTCATAAGGACCTGGTCTGCTTCTATAGGCTCTTCCCTCATCACGTATCGGTCCCATAGTTCCATATCTGTCACCTGCATCCCTTGCGTATCGATTCCTGTACCTATCACTGGCATCCCTTGCGTATCTATCTCTGTCAGAGCTTCTCTCCCTTCCACGATACTCATTCTCAAGATGATGTTCAGGCATACCATATCTATCACCAACCAAACGGTCTCCATGGGGTCCATATCTACATTGTTAATGCATCTTAAGTTATTTAAGATTCCAAAACCAAAACACGTTGAAACCGTTTACTTAGACCTAAGATAAGAGCCACAAACCTCTCCATTGGATAGTGATCACGAGTATCGTACTTGTCTCCACCCTCAAAGCGGTCCCTATAGTTATATCTTCCACCATCAGGGATACGATGTCCATCCATGTAGCGGTCACGGTCCCGTTCCAGCTCACGATCACCATAACGATCTCGGTGCCCATCAAATTCTCCAATCCTAGAGTGCATTGGGAGCGGATCTCTGAACCGTCCTCGATCACCACCAGCTGATGGGCATTCTCGAGCCCAATGACCAAGGCGTCCGCACTTAAAGCACTCATCCTCAGTTCCTTTTCCATAGCTTCCCTTCTCCCGGGATGAATAGCCTCCACCCTTATGAGATGGGTCTACATCATCCCCACCAACTTTTGGCTCAGCCTTGTTCACCGAGATGACCTTATCACCCAACTCTTTCCCATGCATGTGCTTAATTGCATCATCAGCTCCTCGGCGATCAGAGAATGTGATAAACCCAAAGCCACGTGGGCGGCCGGTATCTTTCCCTACCATAATCTACAATTACAAAGAAGACAAATAATGTTATGAATAAATGCACTGAAAGACAGCAACAGTATACATTACTTGGAACAAGATGTTAGATTAGATTTAAGAAATAAGCAGGACATATTACATATCTATCTCTTATATAGCCAGTCATAGAAGTGGCAACATCAGAACATTCGACCAAGCAAACAGAAGACATCAAGATTGAGAAACTTCCGCCGTAGCCGTATAAGAGCATTGATATACTTTCAAATACCAAAAAGTTTCCTTCATTTGAAGTACTTAGAATCACACAACACAAAATCAAATCACATCTGCATACTTGTAGAAATACTAAACCAGAAGGAGTTTCCCACACTAATCGTGCTAGCAAAACCCTGTTGGAGATTGGCCTCTAGCCACAATACTTTTAAACGTTGCAGCTGACATGTTACCTCAGATCAGTTTCGCATTCTCTATTGTGCCCATAAAATATCCACAGGAAATGCTTGCTCTATGCTAATCCCACTAAATAAGAAGACTAATATTCTGTTCAGACCATCATTGACCAGAAACTTATCATCTTGATGTCTAGATAAAAAAAATCCAGGAATACAAATCAGATTTGTATTCCAAAACCTTATTTCAACAAAACACAGATAAGTACTTAGGAATCTCTGATGTCGAACCAAAAGTAGTGCACTGATGCTAAGAAAAAAGCCATAGTAAGCACAGTCAACAGAGCGTGATCTGCATCAAAACTCTTGCATTTCCATGCATAGTGCTGTGACTGTTGTCAAGCATATGATCAAATCAAAAGAGAGTAAATTGCCAATTTCTTTCATAATAAAGCTCTACTAACTCCTCCACTGCATCCATCAACAAGTCAAGAAACCTCACTATATGCGTGTGTTCTTCTACAGAACAGATGATGGACATTTAGGTTCATCAAAACAAAAAAATTCTACAAGCTCAGAGACATTATTCACTGAAAAGAGTCCCTGAGACTTCTGATGATCTGTTTGTATCACACTCAATGTATGCAGCACAATCCAAGTACGAGATTCTGTAATAGACCTGACACTCAGTGATTTTTCCAAAGCGATCAAAAGTATCCTCAAGCTGCCTCTCTGTGACATCCCACGACAAACCTCCAACGAAGATTCGACTGTCAATCTTACCGTCGTTTTCTTTATCTTTCATCGTCAAAGTCTCACTGAGTCCAAAACAACAACAGAAAACGAAAAAGCATAAACGAAGTTAGCCCATAAAATCGAACCCAAAAAGAAATCTTTGAAGAACTCATGCGTTTCCGAACTAATCCATTCCGATAAAATAAGCGAAACTCTTAACTCTTAGTTAAACAAGTACAAGTAATTGGGTCGAGAAATTTTCTGAAAACCGAAGTAAGAAAAAGAAACCCTAGAAATTTTGCTTTGATAAACCCTAATTACTCACAGCTAATCCCAAAGGTATGAATTTTCTTCGTTTCCAGTGATGGTGATGAACAATGAAGTACAAAAACCTGAGGGGATTAACTTCAACTTAAATACATTTGATATTCTGCGTCAATGACCAAGAAGCCCTTAGAACGTTATTTAATTACAAAATTAACCTATAAACCCTAAAACCCTCTTCTCGTTTAGCAAATTCGCCCTTTCCGGTCTCTCTAAAGCTGTCTTCTCTGAAGCTCACGGTACAAAGTCTCATCTTTTCTATTCAATCTAATTCCAAGTTTGGTCCTTTGCATTGAATTTTCAGGAGAAGTTCAATTTCTAAATTTTGGGTGTTGCAGGTTTTTATCTCAGAGCAATAGAAGTACCACGAAAATATGATAAAGAGACGATTTTACAAGCTTGAGCATGGTGATAAAGACAGTGGATCTGATTCCTCTTGCTTCTCTTCTGATTCTGATCCTGAGACTGAAGAATCAGAGGAATCCGAAGAAGAAGGCTCCATTGCAGAAGTTTCTGAGGACGATAATTCAGGAGACGATGAATCCCCAGGTTTGCTTCTTCAGTCGAGCTATTATATCTTTTCTCTCTCTCGTGATGATACTCGATGAGAATGTTAAGTGATATTTGAAAAGGTAAATGACATTCTTTGCTTAATCTCTTCTATAGCTATTGAAGATGGCACTGATGTTGATGATGATGATGAGGATGATTATAACTCTGGTGGTGATGAGTATGGAGGCAGATTGGAGAAGATGTCGATGGGTTTTAATGCAGATTTAGAAGAACCACCGGAAGAGGAGGAAGAGGACTATATTCTAGGCTGTATGATTAAACACAAATCGATTTATAAATGCAGATATTGCCCTACCGTCGTTTGTTTGAATGAGAACACAATGCAAGCACATGTTTCATCAAAGGTAGATCAGTTGGCTTTGAATTAGAATCTGAGTATTTAGCTTTCTGGAATTTAGAGGTAAATAATAAGCACGAGATTTGTGTTGAGCTTTACTCTGGTGTCTTTGTATGATTCACTTTAGAAACATGCTCGTATGGAGAAATTACTGAAGGAAGGAAAGCTCAGAAACAATGACGAGGAAGTTGATGATCCAGAGACGCCATCTCAGGTGATATTAGAGAAAATACTTGCAAGTGTTTTTTTGTTCTGTCAACGACTCCTAACCAAAAATCTTACATGTAGGAGAAGCAGTCAAAAGAAAATAGAAGATCACAAAGACAGGGTAAGAGATCACAAAAACCAGAAAAGGTAAAAGTAGCTTGCTCATTACGGTAACCTTGTGACCATGGTTGATTTGTCACAAACCTTATCAATTCGCTTTTTGATATGAACATCCAGGATTTATTAACCAAACCTGGAGAAAACAAAGAAGTTGATGATTCTGTGACGGCATCTCAGGTGACATTTAAGAAAATGCCAAGTGCTAACTAATGCTTTGTGTTTTTCCCATGAGTCTTAACCAAAGTCTTAAATTTTAAATGTAGGAGAAACAGATGAAAGGAAACAGGAAAGCACGAAGAGAGCAAAAAAGATTACAAAAACAGGAAAAGGTAAAACTTGCCTGCTCATTACTGTACACTTATGGCCATGGTTGGTCTGCCAAAACCTTATTGAATCATTTTCTAATATGTACATCCAGGGTTCAACGACCAAACATGGAGAAAAGGAAGAAGTTGACGATCCAGAGACACCATTTCAGGTTTTTCCTTTTGATATTTAAGCAAATGCCAACATGTGTGTTCGTGTTCCTCCGAAATTCATAGCCAACTTCTTGAAAAACACTTTTATTCAGGCGAAGGAGATAAAAGAAAACAGTAGAATACGAAGACAGCGTAAGAGAGCACAAATGCCGCAAAAGGTAAAAGTAGCCGGCTTATAACTTTAACCTTGTGACCGTGGATGGTCTGTCGAAAAACCTAATCAGATCATTATTTCATATGAATATATAGACTGTATCGTTGAAAGGAGGAGAAGACGCAGATGCATCACAAAAATCTAGAAAGAAAAGGCGTCAAAATATGGATTGAAACAAATGTAGATCCAGCAATATGATAGGCCAGAAAGATTCATCCTTTTTACTTGGAAACCAACGGATAAATGAAGAAACATAGGATGAGATTGGGTTGATTTCGTGGTTTACAAAATTTAAATTTTGTTTACAACCTATAGTGCCTGTTTTAAGTAGATGATTTTGATTAATTTGGTTATACAAATTCTTGTGTTTCTGTTTTGTGCAAGTTTGAATCTGTGAACAAGTTGTATCCTTTGTCATTCGAACTATCTCTCTCTTGCAGAGTTAAGACCTATACTAATTCTGAGTTATCATGGAGGATTACATTTGCTTCAGCTAGTGACCTCATAAACATCTAACTGAAATTTTATGGTACAGAAGCAGCATTTATGCTTTTGCTGATAACAGAGACGAATGCTCTGTTTGGGCATTGTACCATAACTATCTTGATTTCAAGGTACGAGCTCAAACCTTCTTATCTCAAGCAAAATCAACCGCTACAATGTTCTATGATGATCATTCAAACTTAAGTCTGAAAATAAAATTAGACATCGCTAAAACAAACTTACGAGATCTACTATCTGTAAACAAAGAATATGTAGTAAATCTAAACATACACGTGATAAGAGAGGTTAGAAAACATAAGTCAATAATTGCTTGAAGCATCAAATCGAATACCAGATTACATGAATTAAAATAAAACAAGTATGTTTTTCTAGATTATTTTGCTCCAATACCACTATACCACTATTGATCTCTAGCATTTCCCTCCAAAATCACTGCTAATTTCTCTCCCCTAGTCAGCACTCAGCACTTGTCTGCCTGAATCTTGAGAAAGTTGAAAGACATGAGTGAAAAAGACAAAAACTTTATTATTTTCTTCTCATATTTTAATGTTGGTCTCCACCATAAACAATTATTGATATACATATGTGTGTAAAACAGTTGAAGTGTGTGTAGATTTGTACATTAAAAACATTTACCAATGCATTGAAAATGGAAACAGGTGAGACAAGTGAGATTTGATTAACTTCTCCCACTGCTCTTAAAGTAAGAAGAAGCATTGGCTTCACGTGACATCTTCACTGTCATGTCCGTGAGTTTCTTCATCGATGCTCTGTTAGTTGCAACTGATTTTGAGTTGTAAAACTCTTTCTCTTTGATTTGATTCTATGATCATGGTCTCTTCTTCTTCCTATATTGTCTTCTTGGTGTTTGCTTTTTACTTGATTTCTTCAGTGAGATCAAGTGATGTTGAAGCTCTGTTGAGTTTGAAATCATCTATTGATCTGTCAAACTCGATTCCATGGCAAGGAACAGATCTTTGTAACTGGGAAGGAGTTGAGAAATGTATTAATGGAAGAGTTTCAAAGCTTGTTCTTGAGAATTTCAACCTCACTGGCTCACTCAATGAACAGAGCTTGAACCAGTTAGATCAACTTAGGGTTCTTAGTTTCAAAGGAAACTCTCTCTTTGGCTCAATTCCTAACCTTTCTGGTTTAGTCAACCTCAAAATTCTTTATCTCAATGATAACAACTTCTCTGGTGAGTTTCCTGAATCATTGACATCTCTCCACAGACTGAAAACCATTGTTCTTTCCGGAAATCGATTTTCCGGTAAGATTCCGAGCTCATTGCTCCGTCTTTCCCACCTCTACACACTTTATCTTCAGGACAATCTCTTCTCTGGTTACATTCCTTCTTTCAAGCAAGCTACTCTCAGATTCTTTAATGTCTCCAATAATCAACTCTCTGGACAAATCCCACAAACTGGAGTGTTGAATAAGTTCAATGAGTCGTGTTTTACAGGCAACGTTGCTCTTTGCGGTGAACAGATTCAAAACTTATGCAGAGAAAGAAATGAAACTGCAGCTGGAATTGCTTCAAATCCATCGATCCCTATAGCCATAAAGCAGAGCAAAACGAAGCTCATTGGAATCATTGGAGGTAGCGTCAGTGGTGGAATTGTGCTACTTCTGTTGGCATTGCTTCTGATATATCTGCTTACGAGTCGGCAACGAGTCAAATCCAAGAGAGAAGAGAGGAGAAGCAAAGCTATTGCAGAGCCAAAAGGAGAAATGGCGACAGAAACAGAGGAATGCATCAGTGACAATAATAACAAAAGTTTTTCATGGGAGAGAGGAAGCGAAGAAGGATCAAAAGGAACTCTTGTCTTTCTGGGAAGAGACATAGCAGTGATGAGATACACCATGGATGATCTACTTAAAGCTTCAGCTGAGACATTGGGAAGAGGAACGTTAGGGAGCACTTACAAGGCAGTGATGGAGTCTGGGTTCATCATCACTGTTAAGAGGCTCAAAGATGCAGGGTTTCCTCGAATGGAGGAATTCAAGAGGCACATTGAGATCCTTGGTAGACTCAATCATCCTAATCTGGTGCCTCTCAGAGCCTATTTCCAAGCTAAAGAAGAATGCTTGCTCGTCTACGATTACTTCCCCAATGGAAGTCTCTTCTCTCTTATTCATGGTATGTATTTATGTATTTACACACAGGCCTATTGATTTTTGGTTCTCTCAAGCTGATGTGTTTTGTCTGTTTGTAGGAAGTAAGGTCTTTGGGAGTGGGAAGCCTCTTCACTGGACTTCATGTCTGAAAATAGCAGAGGACTTGGCCATGGGACTGGTTTACATTCATCAGAATCCAGGCTTAGCACACGGGAACTTGAAATCATCGAATGTTTTGTTAGGTCCTGATTTTGAGTCTTGCCTCACAGACTACGGTCTCAGCGATCTCCATGATCCTGAGTCAATTGAAAACACAAGTGCAGCCTCTCTCTTTTACAAAGCTCCTGAATGCAGAGACTTACGTAAGGCCTCAACACAAGCTGCTGATGTCTATAGCTTTGGGGTCCTCCTTCTAGAGCTTCTAACAGGTAGAAGTTCATTCAAGGAACTTGTGCATAAATACGGTTCTGATATCTCAAGATGGGTACGTGCGGTAAGAGAGGAAGAGACTGAATTAGGTGAAGAGCTGAATGCTTCTGAGGAGAAACTTCAGACTCTTCTAAGCATTGCAACGGCTTGCGTGGCGATTCAGCCTGAAAACCGGCCTGTAATGAGAGAGGTATTGAACATGGTGAAAGAAGCAAGAGCTGAAGCAGCAGTACTCTCATTCAACAGCAGTGATCAGTCACCTGGGAGATGGTCGGATACGGTTCACAGCTTTCCGAGGGAAGATCATATGAGCATATGAGTTAGGTTGATGTGTAATATTCTTCGTTGTTTGATTCTTGGAGTAGCTAGGGGTTCATAGTGTAAAGCTGTTACTGAGGTACGCCATTCTCATTGGTTAGAGGGATTAATCTGTAACCCCAAAGATAAATATTCAAGTCTCCTTCTGTCTTACGAGTTCCTGCTATACCAAAAACAAATGCCAAATCAAACCAAAAGTCCTCTATCCTCATCTTTAGTCTAGTTCTCGTATAATCTAGCAACAAAACAAAAAAAGAAAGAGCTCAGTGAGACTGTATTACATCTTGGATATCAGATGTTTGCGAAGGACCCAACCAACGCTTAGCCTATAATCCTCATAGCTCAGAATGCACCAGCCGGGAATCGAACCCGGGTCTGTACCGTGGCAGGGTACTATTCTACCACTAGACCACTGGTGCTTCTTGTTTAATCTATTCCTTTATATAATGATATATTAACGCTTTAACTCAAATTGTGCACCATTGTTGGTACACGGCCCATTTAGTGGCCATCCCCATTTAATTTGGCCCAGGACTAGACCAGACCCAGACCAAGCCTATAATTTGAGAGGAGCAGCTCGGCCCACAAGAGAAATATTAGGTTGAACTGACGAAGCTGATAAAGGGGGAGCTCCGAACTGACAGGCGAAAAAGGAGGGCGGTGCTAATGGACGAGGTCAAGGTGAAGAGGAGTAAAAAGCGGAGAACAAAGGGAAAGTTAGTTATGAAAAATAGTCTATAAATAAGTAAACCCGAAGAGGGGAAATGACACATGTAATCGGATATAGAATTCTTGTATTCAAAAGTCATTAATCCAAAACGCTCCTACTTCTTAGAAACTGAATTTGTCTTATATCTACTTTAATTGGTTTTTAGTTTTGGTCCCATTATTACAATCCCTCAGCATCAACAACCATTAATGGATGAAACAGAGAAAGACAGTGAATAAGTTCTGATGAAACCGGAAGCATATTGGAGAGTAGATCATAACTTTACAGAAACAGTAATCTATCATCCTCTTCATTTTGTTATTTGTAAAATGGCTTAGTGATTAACGAATGCTAAACCGGACATATGGGTAGATATACATAGCACGTCTCGTGACAGAATAATCTGTGGACAGGCTTCTACGAGTTCTTTAGCATAGTTACATGAGTTCCAAGTTAAACTTTGCCGAACCAACCTGAAGTAAACTTTATTCAATGTTCTTTGTATATATTTCGATACAAAACCCAAAACTGAACTTCACCGGAGCCATACCGGTAAAGCTAAACCTAATAAGTCTCCTTTCAGGAGAGTTCAGCAATTTTACTTTCACATTTGTTTTCCAGTATCTTCACTGCTTCCGTGAAAAGAACGTCTGGAGGCAGTGATCCTGTGGACTCAATCGTAACTGAGAAAGACAATAAGAAAGTAAGTCAGAATTTCATACAGTATAATGAATTGTTGATTTGAAGGAAGAGTTTTATCTTTTCCTACATATAAAATGGTTCCTGACACGGCGAAGTTCTACTTGATCCACCCATTCTCTTTTTGCTTCTTTTCCCCCTTTGGGTTTTACTTCTCCTTTTGCCTCTGCTCCTCCTCTTAAGCATTCTCTACACAACGTGCAGTCACGCGGCCGAGCTACCGTTGCCCTTTTCCTACCTGTTTTCCATTTTGGCAAGTCAGTACGAAATGAAATTGCAGAGACAGAATTGCAGCTAAAGTTCTCAGGTTTCTCATCAGAATCTCTTATTGTCACTCAAAAGCAAGCAAGAACACTTTAAGATTCTGAAGGAAACTTGGGAAGGAGTTTACTTCACCTTGGCCCATGTCTTCAATGTCAAAAACATTTTGTGGACAGGCTTCTACAAGTTCTTCAGCATATTTACCCTCAAATTCTTTTAGTAGAACCACCTTTTGCAAAAGCATAATGAAAAAGCTTAGGATGAGTCAAGAAATTAGCAAACTCCTTTTCCCAGAAAGCACGATAAATTGTGGTGAACTTTCACCTCAGGAAGCATTCGATACCAAGCTGTTGCGACAGGGGACCATTTTGCATGTGTTTTACCAATGCCCTTAACTGCATGAGCTTCAAGCTCGATTTCCTGCAAGAAAAAGATAGAAGAAGATGCAAGTTATTCATCTCTAATCCTCTTACGTGTAACAATCAAGAGGAAGAGAATAAATAGAAATAGTACCTGGCCAGAGCCGAGTTTTGCTATTAAGATATCTTCATAGCTCGGCCTAATAGGATTATTAGCAAATTCAGGGAAGGAATCTTGGCTGTGACTGAATGAGGTGAATGTTTTTGGTTTTGTGGTTGAATCTCCTGATTCTTTGAGTAGCTCACTTCCATTTGGTAACCATTCCAATTCTTTCGTTAAAACTTCGAGAAACAAAGATGAAACCTTTCATGAGAGATCAAGCTCACAATAAAACAAGGACACTTCTTGTAGTAACCAAAGAACGTATACTACCTGTACAACGTGGATCACCTTTTAGACATTTCGCATGAAGCTTAAAAACAATGGTGTTCTTTTCATTTGGCTGATCGTTCTCTATGACACAAACATAAAAAATTAGCTGACAGCAGACATATATTTGCTTATGTAAATGGATCACATAACACTGAATATAATCTTACCTGATAAATATTCAAAGAGCCTAGGATCTGCAGCAATTGGAATAAGACCTAACCTATGAGCAAGAACTTCATCTTGAACAAGCGATGTATTGTTTGCAACAAAGACTTTTTCAATAGCCATTGTAGGAAGCTGCAATATAAAGAAACACTATTAACCAATGATATCAATAATCAGGCTTCAAAGATTGTGAGACAGTAGACACACCTCAGCTATGAGGATCCTTCGAAAAGCATTGGCGATAGGTGCATCGATACCAATCATATCGAATTCCATATCTGTTTCTGTGAGATTAATCACATTGACTTTGAAATTCTCAGAGAAGTTTTCTAGTCTTACACTGTTGTCCACTTTCATAGCAGCATAAGCACCCGAGTAAATAACACCTTGAGTCTACCGAAAACACAAACACAAGGAGTACAAAACAAGATTAAAGACTTCAAAAATTCAGACAATCATAACAGATTTCATATGGATTTTGACAAACTATCAAACCAAAAACGTATGATCTTTATAAATAGCTAAGACCCAACTTACAAATTCACAGCTTTTTACATAAAAAATAATTTACATTTACTCTAAATTGAGAAAAGCCACTAAATTCGTAATTACCTGAACTTATAAGCAACAATGCAGAGTATAAAGGAGTGTAATTTATCATCTAAGATAGTTCTTACATGAATAGGAGCGTCTTCTTTACAGATAACGCGAGTTCGCTGGAGCTCCAGATGAGGAGGAAGTCCGGTAGGTACGTCGGGGAGATCAAATATGTTGAAATTCTTCGCCTCTCTCTTTTCTTCATCAGTCACGATCCTTGTCACTTCTTCAGTTTCCATTCTTTACTGCAACCAATTTCGATTGTGCCAAATCGTGACAATCTGAAATTAGGGTTAACGAGAGAAGAGGAATGTATAAATAATTAGCAAGCACACTGTCACTTCACTTTCGTTTCTAATTTAGGGTTTATGGAAAACGAAAGAGAACGAAAGAGACAATTTAGGGTTTATAGACGCTTGTGGAAAATTGGAAAAGCGAATTGTTTTGATTATCCAAACCGAATTTGGTCTAACCGGTGCAAACAAATATTTGGTTAACCCAATTAAATCGGTTATTAGCTCTATGAATAAGTGTGACATATATAAATAATTATAGTTGCTATAGCTATGAAAAGAAATTTCTGGAGGGAAAAAAAATCAAACATGAATTTTAAAAAATAATCTTTCATTTTTTAAATTATTTTTTCTGAAAATCATCTAAAATTAAGTATTAGTGAACTAACAGTTTAAAAAAATATAATCAAATCTACTACCTACTGCCTACATTATGTAAAAAATATAATCTAATCTACATCCAGTAATCAAGTTCCACTACATATATTATGTAGAAATTTAACTAATGGGTCGGTCAGTTGTGCCCTAATGTTGACAAAAAAATCAAATTTATTGTTTTCTTTCAAACATAAATTTAAGAATGCAATTTTTTAAGTGCTTTTATAGGATTCTAAGATATTTAAGAGAGCTTCTCTCGTTGAAAACATAAAAATCTAAATATCTTATATGTTAAAGAGGGAGACACTTTCATTTTGACCGTGTTATAAATTTTAGGATAAAATTAACATATAGTTTGTAACAATCCTTAAAAATAGGCATAAGGTAGATTTTGTTACATATTTATATATAAAAATTTAAACCTAATAAATATTTTTAAAAAAATTAATATAAATATATTGGTTACAAATTCGGTTATTGATTTGGTTCAGGTTTGGGTTTAGACTCGGTTTTCCGGGTACATAGATTTAAGACCTATTTATGGTACTTTTTCTGGTTCGGTTCCTATAATTCGGTATTTTAATTCTTTTAATTTAGAATTACTCATGTATTTTTAGTTTTTGGATATGTTTTGGTTCGGTATGATCGAGTTCAAGCGTAGAGGTATTATTATATAAAATTTTTAAATTAAAATTAATAATAATAATAAAAACTCTAGAAAGCTAAAATTTTGTTTTTGTTTTAGTTTTAGTTCGGTTTCGGGCTTAATTTTTTGGATATATAGATTTAGAAGTTTTGTGAGTAGTTTGTTGGATGGTTCTTCTAAGATCAATTTTGGTTCGGATTACAGTCATTAAATTAACTATCTCAAAAACAATATTCCAAAATATGAACATGAGTCTAACAACCTAAATGAATAAAATATAAAAAATAGTCAAATCCCACGTTATAAATTAATAAATATCTAATAGAATAAATTCTAAAAAAATCATATTTGATAAAAAAATATTTTGGTTACTAATTCGATTATTGATCCGTTCCGGTTAGGTTTTAGATTAGATTTTCTCGTTACATAGATTTAGGGTGTATTGTGGTATATTATCGGGTTCGGTTCATCTAATTTACTATCTTGATTGTTTTGGTTTAATATATATTCAGATATTTTATTTTAGATATAGTTTGATACATTATATATCGAGTTTCGTTCAGATATTTTTATATAAAAATTTAAAATTTGAAAAAAAATTAATTAAGAAAACTCTAAAATTTGGTTCTTAATTTGTTCTATATCGGATTTGTGTTCAGTTTTTTGGATATATAAGCTTAGGACACCTAGAGTGTTTTGTAGGATTAAGTCAGATTAGATTATTCTAATTCAGGTTGATTTTGATTATAGTAGAAAAATATTTCAAAACAATATTCAAAATATCAATATGGATCTAAGAACTAAATAAACACGGGTTGAAAAGATAATTAAATCCCATACCATAGTGTGGGTTAAATCCTAGTAACTGATTAAAGTGGATTTTTGATAAATTTTATCACAAATCATATAAGAAATTTTCAAATTCATTTAAAATTATCAAAAATTTCATATGTTCTTAATCATTCATTTTGAATCTATTTTTCAATACATCCTCTCAAAGTTTGTTTGGAGCTAAGTAGATTATATACCGAAATAAAAACTAAAATAATAGTTGGTAAATGTCACCATATATATATATATATATTATTAACTACCCTAGTGACTTTTAAATCCCGCTTCTACTACTATAAGTAGGGGGTTCGATCCCTGGTGCTTTGAGGATTTGTAAAGTGACAACACCACTAAACCACTTGTCTTTGGCATATATATATATATATATTTTGCATGTACAGTGACATTATTCTATTTTTGATGAGTTGCTATGCATTATGCATTATCATATATTTGGTGTGCCCAACAATCGTTTTTCCTTATTAATAATATAAGTAGTGTAAACAGACCTTTAGGTGGCTGAAACGATCTAGACTCTCCATATTTTCAAAAATGTTAATTTAACTCATTTAACAAAACATTGGTTGAGGTTTTAACAAAGCCTTTTAAAAGAAACAATGTTATTCCCTATATCCATAAAATGAGCCAAGAAAGAAAAGAAACAAGTAAACTAAACCCAAAACTAATTCCAATCAAACTCAAACACGAAACTAGATCAATTATCCAAGAAAAACATTGTTGTGGATTATATCAAGTTAGATGGCTTGTCATAAAACCTTGTGTAACACACTTTCATTTCCAACTGAGTCGACTCCGCTTAAAAAAATCAGTAAGAGACACTTTTATTTTGACCGTGTTATAAACTATAAAATAAAATTAATTTCAAGTTCATAACTACCCTTAAATATAGAATTAAGATAGATTTTGTTACAAATTCATATATAAAATGTGAAATTAATAAATATTTTTTTAAAAAATCCAAAAAAAATTAAATTTAATAAATACATATCGATTACAAATTCGGTTATTGATGCGGTTCTGGTTCAGTTTTGGATTCAATTTTCCAGATATTGATTTATGACATATTCTTGTATTTTGTCGGATTCAGATCATCTAATTCGATTTTTTTTGGTTCTTTTGATATAAAACTTATTCAAGTATTTTTATTTTTTGGATATGATCTGTTTTGGTACATATGAAATTGAGTTTGAATATTTTTATATAAACGTTCAAAAATAATAAAAAATTATTAGAAAAACTATAAAAAGCTAAAATTGATTTTTGATAGGTTCCGACTCGGTTTGGGTTCATTTTTTTGGGTATATAAATTTAGAGCTTAGTTGGGTATTTTTCTGGGTTCGCTTCCTCTAATTTGGATGATTTTTGTTTGTGTTTTGCACATCTAAAATAATATATATTCTTAAATATCAACACGGGTTTAACAACGTATATAAAAATGGTTTAAAAATAATCAAATCTGTGTTATAACATGGGTATAATCCTACTATAAAATTAAAATATAAAATCATACGGTATATATTTATATCATATATTTTGTTCAACCATTTAATGTCGATATAGTTATTGATAGAGAAACAATTCTGTGTAAAGGATGTTATTTGATTTATTTCTCTTAGCTGAATCTGTACATCAGTGTTGTATATATATACAAAAATAAACCGAAGAATACCAAGACTAAATTATATTTACATTGAACCGGATAAAATCAATACTATTATCTTGATAGTTCCCCTCAAGATGGAGGTGGATAGAGGTTATGTACACCCATCTTGCCTAAAAGAGATTGAAATGGGGCTGGATATAGAGCCGTTGTAAGTATATCAGCAAGCTGCTGATCAGTCCGAACATACATTGTCTTCAAAAGCCCTATACTAATCTGTTCTCACAATTTATGACATGCCATCTCTATGTGTTTTGTACGCTCGTGGAAGACCTGATTATTGGCAATGTGCAAAGCAGCTGTATTGTCGCAATACAAGTAAGCAGGCTGCTGAATAGGAATTTGAAGTTCAGTAAGGAGACCTACGAGCCAAATCAGTTCTTTAGTTGCCATAGACATGGCTCTGTACTCTGCTTCAACTGAACTTAGTGAGACTGTCCCTTGCTTTTTAGATTTCCATGTAACTAGAGAGTCTGCTAAGAACATAGCATATCCAATTACAGATTTTCTGGTATCGGGACAAGCTCCCCAATCTGAGTCTGTATATCCTCTTATATCAAACTTGGAATTTGCAGCATAGAATAAACCTTGTCCAATGGTACCTTTCAGATATCGAAGCAATTTGTGTACTGCTTTGAGATGAGGTTCACGAGGAGATGAGGAATATTATGCAAGTTTGGATACAGCAAATACAATATCATGATGTGTGATAGTCAAGTATTGAAGTTTGCCAATAAGTTTCCTGTACTGCTTAGCATCTTCTATTAACTCTCCATCAGATTGTGACAGTTTCTGATTTGGTTCCATGGGTATAGTTGAAGGTTTACAACCTGTAAAACCTGCAGATTCAAGCAAATATAGCACATATTTACGTTGAAAAATGGAAATTCTCGTAGTAGATTGTGCAATTTCAAGTCCAAGGAAATATCAAGGTGTTCCTAGATCTCTGAGTTTGAAGACTGAACTTAACTGAGACTTCAATTCTTCTGCAGCTGTATCATCAGTACTTGATATTAATATGTCGTGCACATATACTAGAACAACCAAGAGTTGACCAGTTATCTCTTTGACAAAGAGTGTGTGATCTGCATGACATTTAATAAAGCCAAACTGAGTAAGTGTAGTGGAGAACTTAAGAAACCACTGTCTTGATGCTTGTTTAAGCCCATAAATTGATTTATGGAGTTTGCACACATCATTAGAAGATACTAGTTCCCCCTGAAGCTCAGCATACCCAGGTGGTAATTTCATGTATATCTCCTCGCCTAAATCCCCATTGAGAAAGGCATTTGATATATCTAATTGTGTCAAGGACCATTTCATCTTTGGGGCTAAAGAAAGTATCAACTTCACTGTAGCTATCTTAGCAACCAGAGAGAATGTATCTAGATAATCAATTCTTTCTTCTTGGGTGTACCCCTTTGCAACAAGGCGTGCTTTGTGCCTTTCAATACTACCATCAGCATTGTGTTTGATTGTAAACAACCATTTACACCCTATAGCAGTCTTATCTGTAGGTAAATCACATATAGTCCAAGTTCCTGTTCTTTGAAAAGCACTAATTTCCAATCTCACAACATCACACCAAACCTTAAGTTTTTTAGCTTCTGAAAATTTCTTTGGAATTTTTTTCTCAGTAATGAGATTAATAAAAGCACGAAAAGGCTGAAATAGAAAAGAATAAGAGATATAGTTTAAAGTGGATAAGGAGTGGTTAGATTAATATCAGTACTAGTATTAGTATAGCAATGAAAGTCTTTCAAATGGTTAGGAATTTTTCTGTGATGTTTTGCAACAGACTCAGAAGGAGTAAGTTGAAGAGATGACTCAGCTTGATGAGGGTGAGCATCAGAGGATGTTTGCAAAGGCAATACATTAGCATCCATAGAATGTGGTGAATGAATATGAGGAAAGAAAAACTTTGAGACTTCTGTGATAATAGAAGAAACAAAGGGAAAAATATCCTCATGAAAAATGACATGTCTAGAAATGGAGACTGAGTGTGTTTCTAAATCCAACAATTTGTACCTTTTAACCCCAGTAGGATATCCTATGAATATACAAGCTCTAGCCCTGTGATCAAACTTATGTCTCAGCTTAGGTAATGTTGATTTGTAAGAAAGACACCCAAATGACTTTAAAAATTGATAATTAGGAGGCTTAGAACACAGAACTTCATAAGGAAACTTATTTTCCAAGAGAAGGGAAGGTATACGATTGATGAGAAAAGTTGCTGTTAGAATACATTCACCCCAATACTCTAATGGTATGCCAGATTGAAACATTAAAGCCCCAGCTACATTCAAAAGATGTTGATGTTTTCTCTATACCATAGAGTTTTTTTCAGGAGTTTTAGGACAAGAATGAAAAGATTGAATTCCTTTTTCTAAAATCAATTCAATGAATTTCAATTCATTTGCATTTTTAGATCTCACATAACAAACTTTGGTGTTATATTGAGTTTCAACATGATTCAGAAAACCAGGAAAAACATGAAGGACATGAGACTTTTGCTTTAACATATAAACCCAAGTAGCACGACTATAGTCATCTACAATCGTAAGGAAGTATTTAAAACCATCAACAGTAAGAGTAGCAACAGACCCCAAGTATCAATATGAATCAGTTGAAAAGGTTTATCACATCTATTATTACGAGTAGAGAAAGATAACTGTTTCTGTTTGGATAAATGACAAACATGACAATGATCAGGATGATTCTTTATTTTTCCCTTAGGTATATGTAAAGTTTCAGATAAAAGTTCAAGTTTAGGTAAACTAGGATGACCTAATCTCTTATGCCAAGTGGAAGTATCTACTTGTATGCTATAACAGAGAGGAACATTACCTGGAATAACAGACGCTACTAAACCAATTTGATTATCAGAGAGGACTGACTCACATAGAACATAAAGATTTCCAACTTTATTACCGTGACCAATCATTGAGCCCTGAATAATGTCCTGTATAAAACATTTATCAGGAGTGAAACTAACTAAAGCATTCAATGTTTTAGTTAACACACTAAAACTCATCAGATTAAATTGAAAGGCAGAAATATACAAAACATTGTGGAGAGAGATCTTATTATGCAAATGAATGTAGCCAGTACCCTCTATTTTCACAGTGAGACCATTAGGTAGAGTGAAAAATGTATTCTCTAGATTCCTATAAGTCTGATAAAGGTATCTAAGATGAGTAAAATGGTGGCTTGCCCCTGAATCTATAACCCAAGTCTTATGACACAACTCAGTCCCACGAGGTAAGTAAGAATTTAACATGTCATAGTAACAAGAGCTAGAAAAAGTTGGAATGGTACTTGTCACCTGTGAGACAACAGGTCCAAATGTAGAAGTCGAAGCAGAAGAACTCTCAAGGCATGATATGCTACTAGAAGAGTGAAGTTTAGTACTTAAAAATGAAATCAGTGACTGAATTTGAGTTGGAGATAAATCTTCATTCACATCATCAGAAGATGTATCAGCAGATACAGTGACATTAGCTGCGACGACTTGTGAATTATTGGCTGAGTCTTTCTTTCTCATTGGATGTCCAGGTGGATAACCATGTAAACGGTAGCATTTGTCGACTGTATGACCTGATTTCAAGCAGGGAAAACACTTTGCCTTTTGATTATTTCCACTTTGAGCTAATAAGATTGTCTGAGACTCTACAGAATTGACTTGAGTTTGGAATGCTGAAGCATTAGTAACACCAGAGGCGCTTCGAACAATTCTCTGACTCTCATCTTGATCTAGCAAATTATATATCTCAGTCAAACTAGGTCTAGAATTCATGTTAAGGATTTGTCCACGGATGTTGTTGAAGTTGTCATTTAATCCCATAAGAAACTGTATGATCTTGCTTGTTTCAGCTTCATCAAGAAGTTCTTTAACATACTCACAATCACATCGCTTCACTGAACTAGTTATGGTATTTACTAATTGTTCCCATAGAGTCTTCTTCTGAGTAAAATATGTTGATAGACTAAGATGTCCTTGCTTGAGGCTCATAACTGCTTGTTCCAGCTGATATTTACGTGGAAGATTGCTAACTTTGTACCTTTTAAACAGATCATCCCACATCTCTACTGCATCTTAGTAATATAGAATACTAGCATAGATTTCAGCATTAACAACATTTAGCAACCACGATTTGACCATACTATTGCATATGCTCCAGATTTTAAACAAATGATCATGTTGCGGTGGCCTAGGTAACGATCCATCAACGAAACTAAGCTTGTTCTTAGCATCAAGAATGGTTTTCATTGCTATATACCAGCTATTATAATTCGATCCATCAACACATGAGATACAATAGACAGACCTGGATGATCAACAGAGTGAAGGAAAAATGGATTGTGAGTGTTGTCGAAGTCGACCTCTGCGATTTTAGGTACCGATCTCGATCGAGACTGATGAACACCGTGTTGCTTTTCCAAATCTACTTCTGAATCATCTTGAGAAAGATTATCTCGCCTCTTGTGAAGTTCCGAATCGTTCTGAGTTACTGTATTCTTCGCTTTTCCTCTTCGAACCATGTCAAGTTCAAATTGAGCTCAAAACCTTCGGTAATCGGTGAAAATGAAGAAGATACATTAGGTTTAAGCAAAAAACAAACAAAAATTAAAGAGAGATTGATGAGATTTTGCGGAAAAAGTCTCTGATACCATGATAGAGAAACAATTTTGTGTAAAGAATGTTATTTGATTTATTTCTCTTAACTGAATCTGTACATCAATGTCGTATATATATACAAAGATAAACCGAAGAATACCAAGACTAAATTATATTAACATTGAACCGGATAAAACCAATACTATTATCTTGATAGTTATTTTATCGGATTCGATTTTAAATAGTCATAATATGATTTAAAGTTCAGATTATGAATAAGACTTTGGAAAATTTTAGATTATTTTTCTGCATTAGGTTGGCAGGGCTTCTAAGATAGAATAGATAAAGCATGTGTGAGAGCCCAAAGATAAGAAGTCGTTCAACTATTCATTTTTTTGTCAATAATGAGATTGACAAGACCCGATCCATAGTTTAGCACAACTCTTAAAATTCATATTTCATCTCATAACTGTATAGAAGGGAGAAATTGAACCCTAGATACTATAATCGTTTGCTAGATCATCTTAACTACTGAGCTGAGAAGAACTCAATCCTTTCAGCTATTCATTCGAAAATCAAACTTTTGCATTGGAAAAATATTATGTCCTATTTATTAATAGTACACAGAAGTAGAAGTAACAACAAACTCTGCAGAAATCTTAAAAATGGTGAGCTTCCTTGAAAATTGGTTGGTATTCCTTTCTTAATTTGTAAACTTTACGAGATTGCAAATAGTTTTTAGCCTAGTGGCATGTGGTAAGTCTACTAAAAGCAGACACGTTTGCATGTTTCGGGATCGAATTCGATCGTCTGCATTATGCAGAAACTTAACTAATAAACCGGCCAATTGTGGTCTAATGTTAACAAAAAATTTTTTTTTACAAGATTGAAGAGTTTATTCAACTTTTTTTTAATTCCAGTGAATCACAGAACGAATTTTCTTGTTTGTAATAATATTAAATATTTGACTTGTGTTTCTTCATTAGTAAATATTTTGCTATTAAAATAAATCAAATTTTTTTATCAATAATTAGATCAATAATCCAATTCATAATCTAAATTCACTTTTTTTAATTTTTTTTCTTTATGTTGTACTGGAAAGAGGTACTAAAAGATTTCTAATATTAACAAAATATGGGGTGATAAAAAAGAATAAAATAAAATCTGTACAAAACCAAAAAACAACCCATACCACCACCAATGGAAGAGAAAAATGTGGAAAAGTAGATTTGAATGGCGTCACCAAAGAGGCAAAACTCACGGGGATTTCAGCTGAACCAAAACCACCCGCACCAGTTATTATCATTCTTTCTCATCATCACTCAATTTTCATTTCTTTTTTCTCTTATTTACAAGATTTGTTTTTTTTTTCTTTTATTTCGATTTTGCCACCCAACTCCTTCACCACTGTGTCTTACTTTTTCACCTCCATCATTCATTTCATTCGTTTTTTTCTCTTCCTCTTTATTCTTTCTTCTTCTTCTTCTTTCCTTAAATTAAACTCTTTTTTTTTAAGCTTTTGAAATTAATTATTGGATGTTGTGTTTGTGTGCATTTCATTCAACAAATCCATTTTCTTCTGCTTAAGATTCTGAATCCATCATTGATTGGCTGCTTCTCTTCGATTCCTTGATTTTACAGGTTTTTGTTCCTTTTCTGAATCTAATTGATGTAAAGAATCAAACTTTTCTATCTGGGTAGCTGTGAATGATCATTTTCTTGTTTGTATACAGGATCTGAAGGAGGACGCTAGGGTTCATTTTGATTTTTATTGTAAATCAGAAGACTTTTCTTTATAGGCAATCTCTAAGAGGTACAAAAGTTCTCTTTCAAAATCTTTGAATGTTTTTCTTTCAAGTTGCCATGTTGTTTCCATTTCCTAACGATTTGCCTTGTTGATCAAATTTGACGTTTTTTTTTGCCTATTTTGTTAGTTACTGAAAATATTCAGATGAAATCTTTGACCATGATCGATCAATTTGGTTCATAACCCCTTGTATCCACAATTAATAGGCAAGAAAATCATATAATCTTCATCAAATATGTTAACTTTATCCGCTGGGAACATCTCTTTAGATTTGAATGACTATATAGATTAATAACTGAAATATCTGGTTTTATCAGATGGGTGTTGATGAAGAATCAATCACCTCCTACTACTTAGTATTTGTAATATATCCAGGCCTTGATAATTGTGTTCTTAACTCTCTCTCTAGTGGATTGTTATCTGTATTGCTTAGGACTTCTTAATCTGTATTATAGCTATCAGGTCATTAGTTTCATTTATCTGCAGGTTTCTTACTGTAATTCTTCTGAAAGTTATTGACATTACGGATGTATACATAAAACGGTTTTAAGTTCTGAGAGAAGATGTTAGGAGGCAGCAATGAAAATCATGTGCCACAGGCTTTAGTGAACGATGGCCAGTTTCAGTTTCAAACAAATACATCGTTGAATCAGTTTCATTTGCTCGGAACGAGTAAGTTTCTGAATTTTACTCATCATCCTATTTGCATGTTGTTCCAACTTTATGGATCTAAAGCTTTTTTCCTTTGTATGTGGCTGTAGTGAGAGCTGGTTGTACTATTGATCCCGTAAACTACTTTGCTAATGATAACCTTGCTCCAATGATTCGGCATAATAGCAAGCGTGGAAGGGAAACCGAAATCAACGATAGTATCCAGAGACAACAGAAGCTGCAGATCTCTTTGAATTATAACTACAACAACAATAGTATTGTTCAAGATGAAGTCCCAAAGCAAAACTTAGTGTCAACTGGTCTGAGACTATCATATGATGACGATGAGCGCAACTCTTCTGTAACTTTAGCAAATGGAAGCATCAAAACACCAGTTGGTCAGTCACTTGGTGACAATATCAGAGCAGACCTCGATAGACAGAAAGAGGAGCTTGATCAGTTTCTCAAATTCCGGGTACTAATTCAATCTGTAAAGCCCATGTTTTTTCTTATATACCCAATGGTGTTGAGATTATTGTCTCTCTTGGAACAGGCGGATCAATTGGCTAAAGGTGTGAGAGATATGAAACAGAGACATGTAACTTCTTTTGTCACAGCTTTAGAAAAGGATGTGAGCAAGAAGCTTCAAGAGAAAGACCAGGAGATCGAAAGCATGAACAAGAAGAACCAGGAACTCGTAGAGAGGATAAAACAAGTGGCAGGGGAAGCTCAGAACTGGCGTTACAGGGCCAAGTACAATGAATCTGTGGTTGATGCCTTAAAGGTAAATCTGCAACAAGTAATATCACATGGAAACAACAACAATGCAGCAGGAGTAGGAGCTGATCATCATCAAGTGAAAGAAGGATTTGGGGATAGTGAGATTGACGACGAGGCAGCCTCATACAACTGCCTGAACATCCTTAGGATGCCAAGTGCTGGGATGAAATGCAAGTCGTGCAACAATAAGGAAGTTTCAGTCTTGCTCCTGCCGTGTAGGCACTTGAGTGTGTGTAAAGACTGTGATGTGTTTACTGGTGTTTGTCCTGTTTGCCAGTCTTTGAAAACATCTAGTGTTCAGGTCTTCTTTTCCTGAGTCTATCTTCATACCCTTGAAATGGTAATCATGGAGAAACATGAACAAATATGTATGTGATGACGATGATGAGCTCAAAAACAAAAAAAATTTGCTCGAGTTATTCATTGATTTTGTCAGTGAAGCCATACAACTCACTCTAGTTTTATTGTACTGTTACTATGAGATACAATCTATAAGTAAGGGAAATATCAATCTATGACACAGTTTGAAATCTACTACTGGTGATATCACAAATCGGTAAATAAGTGTAGTCGTTCAAATGTACCGAGCTTTTTTCAAATAGGGTGATTAACTACAATACTCTAACTCAAATATTTTATATTAATTTATAATTACTCAAATACTTTTATAAATTCTAATATGTTTTTTTTTCAGATGGGTAAATAAAAATGTAATAAATTTTAAAAAAAGGACAGATGGGAGATACAGGAGATGCAAATTGCGAGATTAGGGTTTCGGTAAGCAAGGAGAAGGATGCAGTCATGGTAGACACGCCGGATAAGGGGCCACAACCAGGTGATCCTTTGGAAGTGTGTGATCGTGAGATGATTCATGCTGAATTTGGTTCTAGGGTTCCAGAGTTACTTGGGGGGATGACTCCATAATCGATGTGGGAAATCAAGGTGTAGAGATTGTGCAACCGATGTCTTGGGCAGCAAGGGTTTCCGAAACATGTGTAGGAGGGGCGATACCAACATCACGTGTGTCGCGAGAGTTTGTTCAGGCCAGAATGAAAGTCGAGTTTCCGCAAGGCAGGTTTGGAGAAGCGGTAGTGAGCATAAGAGAGGAGGTCCTTAAGGCGATGAATTCACTTTGGGATAATTGTATGTATGTGAAAGTGTTGGGTTGGAGTGTAAAGTAGCGACTATGACACGTAAACTAAGGGAGATTTGGCAACCGATTGGTGAGATGAAGGTTATCGACTTACCCTGCATTTTCTTTCTGGTACGTTTTGGAGCCGAACAAGATTGCAACCTCACACTTACAGGGGGTCCATGGAAGATATTTGGGAGTTGTCTCCTTACCCAAGCATGGACTCCAGGATTCGACCCGATGCATAGTGAGATTCGTACTACCTCGGTGTGGATACGAATTGAACACCTTTCTGTCAACTTTTATCATGATGAGATTTTGTTGGGAATTGCGAGTGGTATTGGTAAACCAGTTAAAGCAGATGTGAATACGTTGAACTTTATGCGAGGATGGTTTGCACGGTTTTGAAGTGGATCTTTTAAAACCGTTAAAAAGGATCGATTATGGTGAATGAGAATCAGTTTTATTTGTCTTATGAAGGTTTATCGTCCATTTGTTCGAGTGTGGGACGTACGGTTACCAAGTGTCTTCTTGTCCTCAAATTCTGCAGATACCTAAGAGTGTTCAAGCTCAGGTTGTTGAACCGGTTATTGTCCTTACCCCTGCAAGTGATTCTCAAATTGTAGAGGATGGTTTTGTTCCAGTGCGGCATCGTGGTAAAGCCGGTAATTCCTCTGGGAATTTGAGAGCTTTGTTGGGGAATGGTGTAGTGAAAGATAACAGAAAGGTCTTGAGGGATAAAACAAATATTCAATCTCAAAATAATCTAGCTCTAGCGAATAAGTTCAGCGGCTTGAATGTGGATCAGAGTAATGAGATGACAGTCTCGAGTAGTGAGATGTTGGATGTGAATGCACAGGTGGGAAAGAGAATGTTAATGGGTATGAGTTGGTCAAGAATAAGGAGAAGGATACTCATAAAATTGGTGTTGTGGTGGAATTGCACTCGGTGTTTAATTCGGTCAAGAAGGGGCTGCATAATAATCTGAAAGAAAAACAGCTTGGAGGGAATCAGCTGGCTGTTAACTTTAAACTGAGAGGTAAGAAGGTAGTTGAATCTCCGGTGAGAGGTTTAATCTTCGGACCTAAGGTTAGGGAGCTCGAAGGGTCGGGTTCAGGGAAACGTATGCGAGTGGATTTTGTAGGTGTTGATGTTAACAATTCATCTTCATCTCGTATGATACGAGCTTGTACTTGTATGTCGGGGTCGATTGGGCCGAGTACTTTGGTTGACTCACAACATATGTCTATAACAAACTTGGAAGAACAGTTATCCTCGACTCAGATTCTTGAACCACAGACAGAGGAGGTGGTTTCAAAGAATATCTGACAGGATGCCCTGGGATTTCTTTTTAGTTTACTCTTTCAGTTATATATGAATTGCATATTTTAGAATTGCTGGGGGGGGGGCAAATAAATCCAATTTTTGTAGGTCTATACGATATATGTTGAAGAAACATCCTACAGATCTTCTTGCTATTTTTGAAACACATGCTGGCAGGGAAAATGCAAGTTGAATATGTAGGGGTTTGAGATTTGAAAACTCATTTAGATTTAATATGTAGGGGTTTGAGATTTGAAAACTTATTTAGAGTGGATGCAGTGGGTAAAAGTAGAGGAATTTGGTTGCTTTGGAGAGATGGTTTGGGATCGGTTTCAGTGATGTAATTGACAAAACAAATTATTCATGCTCGTGTAGTTGATAATACGATAGCTTTTATGTTATTGTGGTATATGCGGCACCTTCAGTTAGTCGGCATCAAGAACTTTGGGATAAATTACGAGATATTATTCTGGTGATTGATTAGCCTTTGATAGTGGGAGGAGACTTTAATTCTATTGTAAGGCTTGATGAGAGAGGTGGCGGGAACGGCCAACTATCAGGTGATTCATATGAGTTTGGTCGATGGATCAATGAATCTATTCTTATTGACATGGGGTTTAAGGTCGGTCATTTTACGTGGCGAAGGGGTAGCTCAACCTCTACTTGTATTGCGAAGAGGCTAGATTGGGTTTTGTGTTCGGCGGCTGCAAGATTGAAGTGGCAAGATGCCTCTGTGACACATCTTCCATTCTTAGCTTCCGATCATATGCCACTTTATATACAACTATGTTTGGAGTTGTTGAGGAACCCAAGACGGAGACCCTTTAGATTTGAAGCTGCATGGTTATCTTACTCAGGGTTTAAAGAGTTATTGAGGACTTCGTGGAACTCCTCTACTTCGACACCAATAGATTTTGTGTGTCTCCAAAGAATACTCTAGGAAATGGAATTGGGAGATTTTTGGTGATATTAATCGAAAGAAAGATACACTTTTAGATGAGATAAAACGCGTTCAGGATTCTTTGGATGTTGCGGTATCAGATTTCTTGTTGCGATAAGAGGAAGAATTAGTAAAGCAAGTTAAGGAGATTTAGAGTATGAGGAGATGTTATGGTTTAAGAAATCTAGGGAGCAGTGGATTTCTCTAGGTGATCGGAATACATCCTTCTTTCACACATCCACAATTATCAGGAGATGTCGTAATCATATTGAAATGCTCAAACAAACAGATCGAACCTGGATTTCGGATAATTCAGCTTTAGAGCAATCAACGATCGAGTATTACAAGAAGCTATATTCTCTTGATGATGTGGCTAGAGTTACGGAGGTGCTATTCTCGGAGGGATTTGTTGCTTTAACAGAATCTGATATGGTGTCTCTTTCTCGCCCATTTTCATTATTGGAAATTGAGAGACCTGTCCGGTGTATGGAGAAGTATAAGGCTCCTGGACCGGATGGATATCAAACAGTGTTCTATCAAGAATGTTGGGATGTTGTTGGACCATCAGTCTCTGCCTTTGTACTGGAGTTCTTTCAAATTGGTGTCTTTCCAAAGGGATCGAACGATGCTTTGGTAGTATTAATACCTAAGGTAGATAGACCAGAACTGATAACACACTTTCGACCTATTGGGTTATGTAATGTCCTCTTCAAGATCATAACCAAGAAAATGGGACTATGGTTGAAGAGGATTATGCCTAAGATCATTGGGCCTACACAATCTAACTTTATCCCGGGAAGACTAAATATTGATAATGTGGTTGTGGTGCAAGAGGCGGTGCATTCTATGGCTCGTAAGAAAGGCAAGAAGAGATTTATGCTACTAAAATTGGATTTAGAGAAAGCTTATGAATGTATCAAGTGGGATTTTCTAGAGGATACTATCCGAGTCCTAAGTTTACCTGAGGGGTGGAGAAATTGGATTATGCAAACGGTTTGTAATCCGTAAATGAGACTTCTTTGGAATGGTGAGTTAACAGAAGCCTTCCCTCTTCATTGTGGGTTGAGACAAGGGGATCCATTGTCACCATATTTATTTGTCTTGTGCATGGAGAGAGTTTGCCATCTGATAAAAATGGTTGTGGCAAGTGGATCGTGGAAACCAATATCTTTGTCTCGAGATGGTCCAAAACTATCACATGTTTGTTTTGCGGATGATCTTACTCTTTTTGCAGAGGCATCAGTTACCCAAATACGAGTTATACGAGCGGTATTAGAGACATTTTGTGCTGCTTTGGGTCAGAAAATAAACTTGGAGAAGTCGAATTTTTTTTTTTGCCAATGTTACTCAGGACTTAGATAATGCAATCAACATTGCAAGTGGAATTTCATCTAAGACTTGGGAAAATATCTTGGAATACCGGTTTTGCAGAAACGAGTTAATAAAAATACATTCCAATCGGTCCTTGAACGTGTTTCTTCAAAGCTAGCGGGTTGGAAAAGCCACACATTGAGTCTAACGGGTCATCTTACACTCACGAAGTTGGTGTGGCTTCTGTCCCAGTACATACAATGAGCGTGGTTATGCTCCATTCATCGAGTTTAAAAGCTCTCAATCGTATAGCTCGCTCCTTTCTATGGGGTGATGCAAGTGAGAAGAAGCGAATTCACATGTTAAATTGGAAGCGAGTTTGTAAAAAGAAATCCAAAGGAGGACTAGGAATTTGTACATTAATGGAGATGAATAAAGCCTTACTTGCGAAGCTAGGATGGAGGTTGCTACATAATGATACAAGTTTATGGTCAATGATTCTGCGTTCTAAGTATAAAATCGGAGCGGTTCATGAACCAGCTTGGCTGAGAGGTTCATGATGATATTCGTCTATATTCCGAAGCCTACTTGTTGGTATGAAAGAGGTTGTTGATGTATGTGATTTTTGATATTTTTAGAGTCTTTTTTTTAGGTCGCTTTGCATTCATCTAGATAGATTTTCCTTGTACTTAGACCGTTTAGGCTTGTTTTGCACTTTTGCATTTGCATTTGGAGTTTGGAGTCCATTCAGGTAAAAAGAGCAGAAAAGAAGCTAAAATGGAGCTGATGAGCATTGGAACAGCTGTTTGAATGTCTAAGGGAGCAACAATCAAGAAGGATCGTGCACCCCTTGGATCTCTGCCTTGAAGCCCGTATGCGAGGAATATGAGGAGCACCCCAACGAAAACCACCTCAAGGACTTGTCTTAACCCATCTGTCGCGAGGGAAAACCAGTGCATAATAGAGACTTATCCCTTTTCATATCAAGGATCATACTCGAAACAATAACTCAGACAGAAACCGCAAGGACAAAGACATGAAGCGTTCCTCGTAGTTCAAGCTTGTGCAAGAACACAGAGGGAAGCTTCACAGACCGTCTGGTTGACCGACTTAGGTCGGTTTGACCATTAGGGTTATGAGAGTGACCCTATAAATACCCCTCTAATGACTCTTATGTCATCATCTGATGTTTTAGTCGATAAAACTCTATCTTTTATGCCATTTTCATTTTAAGCTTAACCTTAAGGTTGTTTACATTTTAATGGTTGATTATGGAATTATTTAGTGAATGAATGCTTGCTTTACCTCTTTATTCTTGCGTATTAGCTTTCATTCTTTGATTATGTTATCGGAATCTACCCCATTCCGTATCCCTCTCAAAATGAGGAGCGAGTAGATCCATTTGGATCTCGAGGATGGGGAGATCGGAGGTGAAATCAATGATTTCCTCGCCTAGCTAGCTGATCGATAACGATGAGTTCTTCTAGTAAGGCTGAGCTTAAGGCTTATCTCTTCCAGATCAGCTGAGATCTGAATCAGATCATGACCAGAAGCTAGCACTAACAGAAATGAAAGCCCTGAACCTTACTAGAGATGGTTTGATCCACCGAAGAGAGATCTAGCATGCAGATCGGCCATTAGACAACTTGGGCTAAGCTTTATGCATCCGGTTTGGTGAGATTGTGGCGAGAGCCGAATGGATCAGCCGATCCGGATCGAGATCCTCTCCGCAAGAGCAGGTTGATCTAATCAATTTCCTAATCTAGAGATCGCCGAGTTCATCACCGATCAACCTCCCAATCCTTTAGATCCTCTTTTCTCATTTGCTTAAACTCTTATTTCAAATACCACTCTGTTTTATAGTTATTTCTCTGTTTTACTGTTCAATGTTCTGCTTTAATTTTGTCTTTTAGCCTATTTTGTCCTTTGTGCTAGTTTGTTAGCTTAGTTTAATTAAGATCTATCATTGTGAGAGAATGTTTAGATTTGCTTGAACTAGGACATGGTCATAGATAAATTGCTAGTAAGCTATTCCAAGTATTGTTTCGACATTCCCTTAACTTACCTCACTCAATGATTTGATAGAACTTGATACTTCGGGATCATTCTCTGTGAAAGAGATTTAACTAGATGGAACTGTAGTGTTGCTGGATGCTACAGGTGCTGAATTCCGCATGAAGGATGAACAACTTAGAGAGTTCATCATTAGCAAAGAAGAGATCAAGGGAGTGAACATTCCTCCCAAGGATCAATCCGTATTTTAGTAGGACAAAAGTCAAGCTAATGACTTTAAATAAGTGCTGAGTGGGAGGCAACCCACTATTACGTAATTTTTCTTTTCATAGTTTTTCTGTTTTTGTTTGATTTTTCATTTTGGTTTGATTTCGTTTTAGGTGAGGAAAAGTCATATTAGGGACGCGATCGATCAATCTGGGCAAAGATCAATCGATATGCAGCACATGGAAACAATCGTTCGAGTGATTGATCGATCCATCTATCGAATGATTGATTTGTAGTAGGTAGATCAATCAATCAACGATGCACATGAGTAATCGCTCGATCGGTTGATTAACCCAACCATATATGATCGATCGATCAGGTAGACAAAGAAATTTACAAACATTCGACGATCAATCGATCGACCCCTCGATCAATCGATCGATGGCCCATGTAAGTGCTTTAAATCGATGAAAGCAAATGTCACACAGGATTATCTTCTTTTCTTCTCTATCAAGATTTTGAGAGAAAAACTTCTAGGCACGTAACTTTTTTGATTGTTAACCGTTTTCATCGATTCAAAAGCCTATTCCACTCAGATTTTCCTCATCTATCTGATTATCCTATTAGCTTTCTCGATTGGAAAAGGTATGAATTTTAAATTGATGATTTACAGTCCGAGTTTCATGAAAGTTTTGGGAAGATTTTGGGTTTTGATTCTTTGATGATTTATTATGTAAATGCAATGTTTTATCATTGTTATATGGTGGTTTTGAAACCTACTAGACCAGGCTCGGATTGATTTGTGCTAAAAAACCGATGTGCTAGGTTGAAGAAGAATTTTAGGAATTTAGGAATTTTTGGATTGAAAGTTGAATATTGTGATCAATGATGCATCGCTGGATGATTGTTGTTGTTATTGATTGGTTTAGACATTGATTCAAAATATCCTTTCATAGTTTTTCACGGTTTCGAAATTCTCAACCATTTGAAAGAAAAAGTGGTTTTATCGATTTTTCTTTGTTTTGGTTATGTGCAGATCATGGCTAGAACTAGGCTGATATACCTCTATTTTACAGGTTTTGAGCTCAATAACATGCCTACTTTTAGAGTTTTTGTCTGTGTTTTGATTCACTTTCAGGTGGAAAACATAGGAACTTGGAATATTGGCATTGGAGTCTTGTTTGGATGATTTTGGAACATTACTTGAAGTGTCACGGATAAGGCCTACGATCAATCGATCAACACCTTGATCGATCGATCAAGCTTGCTTGTTACATCATTGCTCGACTGCACGATAGACCTGTTAGCTGGAAGATCGCTCAAACAAGTTAGTGATCGATCAAGCAACACCTTGATCGATCGTTCAACGAGCATCCAAAGCAAATACCTAATTTTCCTTTTTTGCACCTAGATCTCAGGACAAATAAATACTTCTATTTGTCTGTTTCTTGAAAAAAACCCGTTCATTATTCACAGAGAACTTTTTGAGTTATTCAGTAAGCTAGAGAGAGAGAGAATTCAACATTGAGAAGAATCTCTAAACTCCCTTTTTATATTTTTATGCAATTCAAGTTTATTTTCATCATGTCTTTTGTTTCAATCCAAATTATGTTTGAGTAGTTCACCAATCAAGTTAAGGGTTTCTAGAGATTTAGAAATCAATGGTTATGGACAAATAGAATCAAATCTAATTAGAGTATTCTCCATTTAATTCTTGTGCTTAATGCTTAGAGTAGCCTGATCAACTAATCTTTGAACCTAGGTTGTTAGCACTCCAAAAGCTTGCTAGGAATATGAATTAGATTAGATGAGCAATCAATCCTAGACCGCGATAGCTGATGTTTAGGTTGATTGTGGATAGTTGAACCTACCTGTTTAATGCCTATTAGAAATTTGGAATCAACGAGAGTTAAGATCTCTAGATTATCGAGTAAAGTCTCGAGTACTACGAGAGTGGGCTTGTTATACCTTTCTGTTCAAGTCCATAATTGAGCTTGAATATTGTTCTGAATAGTTTCCCTAGTTAGATTTGTACTTCCGATGTATACCCTATGCCTGGTGCTTTTTATAATATAGTTTACATCGTTTAAGTTGCTAGTCAATCACGAAAATCTGATTAGTATAGCTTAAGAAATACAAGCAATAGTCAATAGTGCAATACTTGGTTCTTCATGGATACGATCCTTAAGTACTACTACTTCATTGTTGTGCACTTGCTGTAGATAGCTTTAGGTTAAAACCTGATACGCATCAAGTTTTTGGCGCTCTTTCCGGGGAACCAATCAGTTGCTTTTTGATTAAGATTTGCTTTCAAGTGTATACTCTTTCACTTACGTTTTGTTTTGTGTTTTGTTTTTTTGTTTTTTTAGGTTTATGCACCGAAGAAGTCAAGGTTCAGATAATCTACTTGGTTTGAATAACGAAGAACTTGCTAGAGTTGAAAGAGAAAATCGCAGAACGAAAGAAATGAATAAGGAAAACCAGCAGAATCCTCAGGACCGTGAGACTTAGCTAGCTGTTTAGAGAGACCAGGATGTTTAGCAAACGGTTAAACAGTTACAGAGAGATTTGGCAATGCTTAGGAGGCCAGCAAGAACAGCTTCGATGTTGAGCTATAGGTGATATGGACATGCCTCACACAAACTATGAGAATAGGTCTGCTATTCGACCTCCACCTATCAAGAGGCAAGACAGATCAAGCCTCAGCTGATTGGATTAGTGAAGAAATATATCTTCAATGGTCTCCCTCGAGAGAATCTGATGGATCACATCGAGAACTTTGATGACATCTGCAGTACCACGAGCTCGAATGGAGTCCCTGCGGACTATGTGAAGTGTAAGCTGTTTCACCATTCACTCTCTGACAAAGCTTCTAGATGGTTGCGTTCTTTGCCTCCAGGTTCATTGACTACATGGACTGAAGTTAGAGTTACCTTCTTGGATCAGTTCTATACTAAGTCAAGCACTGCATCATTAAGAAGCAAAATCTCAGCGTTTCAGCAACGTTCTGGTGAGTCTTTGCATGAAGCTTGGGAGATATTCAAAGAGTACCAACAAGATTATCCCCATCATGGTTATTCGGATGAACAGCTGCTCAATATATTCTATGGAGGAATCGATTGGGAGTATAAGAACTCTTTGAATGCTGCTAGCAATGGAGACTTCATGACAAACACTAGGGATGAAGCCTTCACCCTCATCGACAACTTGGCTGCAAGTTCAGAGAACCATTGTCCACAATATGATCGAAGCAAGAAGGTCAATAGTGTGGAGATTTGGAGGATAGATGAGATTTCAGAGAAGCTCGACATGCTTATCAAAGCAAGTCGTGAATATAGCTGAGGAGTGCATCATCTGGATGACACTAGGGAAGTCGATCAAGTTCATGTTGAGTCCAATATATCTGAAAATCAGAAAGAGGTCGATTATGTGAATTGGCAAAACATGGGACAAAGAACTAGAACTACCTCTTATACAGGAGCACCGACGTCGAGAATCCACATGATATCGTCATACCACCTCCAGTAATTCTACATGGATCACCATTTCAGGGTAAACCGTTTGTGCAGAATTTAGGGCAGAGATGGAACAACCAAAGGTCGAATTCAGAGGCTGGAGATTGGCGAAAACCTTACAAGCCTTACACACAAGAGGCGACACAGCAAGCTTGTTCATCTGGAACTTCTAATGATGAGATTAAAGCTCTCATTCAACTGTTTGCAACAGAGCAACAAAAGTCTACTAGGGATCTCAATACTAAGGTGGACAACATGTACAACAATTTGAATAATAAGTTTGAATTCATCTCAGTACACTTGAAGAAGTTGGATACACAAGTGGCACAAACGGCTAAAGCTATGAGGAGACCACAAGGAGCTTTACCAGGTAGAGTTGAGAAGAACCGTAGAGAATCTTAAAATGTTGTAAATCTTAAGGCTAAGGAACTCGATATGGATAAGGAGAGCAGCTGTGAGGATAAATATCGACCTCCTATACCTTATCTCAAGGAGATTACAAAGCAGGAAGATCAAGGAGAATTCACCATTCCTTGTTCTCTTGGCAAGTTAAAGTTTGGTGAAGCTTTGTGTGACAACGGTGCAAGTGTTAGTGTGATCTCTTTGGAGACAATGAGGGAGCTTGGGATCGAGATTATGCAAGAGCACACCTCTTTTATTTCGTTTGGTGATGCCACTTCTAAAATCCCAAAAGGCAGGTTAGTCGATTTCACACTCATTGTGGGGAATTGCAAGGTTCCAACCGATTTTACGGTTGTTGAGATGACTAAGGAAGGAGCTGTGCCCATTATGTTGGGTCGACCATTCCTGAATACTGTTCGGGCAAGGATTGACTTTCCCAACTAGAGGGTTGTGTTTGAAAACATTGATAAAGGAGTCTCCTATCCTATTAGAAAATTGACTAAAAATATATGTGGTGTGATAAGGAGTTGTGTTGAGAATGAGAAGGTTAAGGTTGTGAATTTGATCAACACAAATTTACAGTATGAGGAACCAGAGTATTGCTCATCAGACAGGGAGTATGAGATCTATCATGAGCAAGCAGGGGAATCAATTGAATGTGATGATGATAGTATCCTTATTGAGAAACTCGATGAATACTATGAGAATATACTTTCAAATTTGTGTTTGAAGATTTTTGTAGGAAGACTTGGAGCTGAAGTCCACAGGAAGGATGAACAACTCAATGAGTTCATCAAAGAAGAAATGAAAACCAAGGGAGTAATTAATCCTCTCAAGGATGATTTAGCCAAATAGGTGGCATTCAAGTCAAGCTATTGACTTTAAACAAGCGCTGAGTGGGAGGCAACCCACTAATAGGTAGTTTTTTATTTTTATAGTATTTCTGTTTTAGTTGATTTTTGGTTTTGTTTTGAGTTTGTTTCAGGTGAGAAAAATGGACAAAGGGGCTTTGATCGATTGATCCACTCAGCGATCGATCGATCCGTGGTGCTTTAAAGGCTTGCGCTCGATCTAATGATCGATCTACACATATGTGATCGATTGATCATCGAAGAAAAAGGTAATGCCCTCGATCTTGTGATTGACCTCAGCACGAGGATCGATCGATTAAACATGCAAGGAGAAGAATGCTCGATCTGATGATCGACCTACAGAAAAGCGATCAATCGATCACCGAGGATCAAAGACATGCGCTAGATCTGCTGATCGACATGCATAGTCATGACCGATCGATCAGCACATTTCAAAGAATACGATTGATCGTTCAACGTCTTGATTGATTGATCAACGTGCCAGATAAGTCTTTATAACGTAGAAAATATGTGTTTCGTTCAAACTTATTCTTTCGCGGGTTTTAGGCGATTTTTAGGAAAAAATGTTAAAAATTTTCTATCTTCCTCGATTCTTGACCGTTATCTTTGATTCAAAATGCCTAACTAGATCGAAATTTCATCCTCTATCCAATTATCTATTCATCTGATTCGATTGGCAAAGGTATAGCTTCTGAATTATTGTTTTAAAATGAAAAAAACTGGTGAGATTTTTGGGAGTTCTAGATTTCGATTTATTTTTGCTCAATTGTGTTATACCAATATGTAGTCATGATTTTATGATGATTTCGGTCAGTATTACCGATTGTATTGCTAGATTCTTGCCTAGAAATCGATTGTTAGGTTGTTGGAGTATTTCAATGAATTTTGGATTTTTGATATCGAATTGGGAATTTGTGCTGTTGATTGAAGCATTGCTGGATGATTTAGATGTTTTATGGCTGATTTAGCAATTGATTTCACATAATTCTCACTTGGATTTCATATTTTTGATTTTCCAAAATTTTTGAGGATATTGATTTTTCTCAGTTTTGTTTGATCGATGTGTGCAGATCATGGGGAGAACTCGCGAGGGCAAACAACTTTTTCGTAAGGTTAGACATACATCAAACTTAGAGGAAGGACAGTCCTCGAATCTCGAAGTGTTCGATCGAATATGTTTGCCTTGGCCTAGACCGGACAACGAGCCTTTTGAGAGGAATTTGGGCAATAGATCGGATCCGTCGTTGTTGAAGAACGACAGTTGTTACAGGAAGAGGACAGAGAATTCGAGATGGGAGAGTTTCCATTCAGTGTTTTATGATCAGTTGTTGAGGAACAAGCTCGTCCCAACCAAGTTTTTGTGTCCTACGATATTGAGCAGACTTGGTATTCTTGATGATGTGATGGGTATGCTCAAGAGATTAGGACTTGGTACATTCATGACCAAGCCATCGCCACTGTACCCGGAGGTAGTCCAACAGTTCTTAGCCTCCTGTGATCTTCATCTTGCAGCCGACCCACATGGTCCTCTTTATGCGGCTTACTTGACGTTATTGTACTGTGGTATTCGCTACCACTTGACCGTTCAACAGATTTGCCAGAGCTTTGGGTTCCGCAAGGTAGCCAACAGTTAGCTACCTTCTCGCCAAGTTACTCCTCTTGATGCTCTTTGGAACGTCTTAGTTGATGGTGCTTTTCAGGGACAAAATTCCAAGCTCATTTACATTCGACATCCTGCGATTTGGATTGTTGCTAAGATTATTGGGTCGACGATTCAGTGTAAGGAGATCAACCCTGCCTTGACCAAGTAAGAGTTAGAGATACTCTATCATGCTTTATATTCTGCGATACCAGACTTGTACGGTTCTCTACCTACTCTTGATGTCGGTCTGAGTGAAATCAACTGGGGATATGTGTTCGCGAAGTTGCTTCCCAAACATTGATTTAGAGGCAGTCTGAGTCAGCCTGTGAGCGAGACTATAGGTAGTCTCTTGACCCTGATCTTTGAGTACATGCAGCTAGATCTGAGCAACATAGTAAAGATGGAGAGGATAGTATATGTTGATGATAGGGTCTTGACTAACTTCACCTACATCACCGAGCAGACGAAGTGGCGGTATTTCACTAGGGATGTTAAGCCTTACCTTTGATCTTTGTCTGCACCTACGATTACTGATATGTATGAATTTTAGCACATTTTAGGAGTTCTATTTAGCCGTTTTTACATGCATATCTAATATATTATTGTCATTTTAGAGTCCAAATAGCTTCATTCATTTGCATCAGCATGCATATTGCATTCGAGGAGATTTTAGGTACTGAAAGTGCGAAAATGGAGTTTTCTGGACTAGTGGCTGAGAAGAGATGCAAAGTTGCAGCACTTGGAGTGTGGTTGGAGCATGGAAACAAAAGAGGAAGCTCGAGTACAGATCGAGTCCCGTCGTACTTGAACTAGAGGGGAGTGGTGAAGGAAACATGAAGGACTCGAACTGTAAGCTGAGACTCGAACTACCCTTGTTGCACTGGAGCTGCAGTTTGAGTGTCCTGTCTTGAGACGCAAGGTTTCTGATTATGGACCTGATCAGTGTCTGGATCAAGCTTGGCTTCAAGATCCACTGAAGATTGGGCCTTTTTCTTACTAGGCCGAGNTTTTACTTGTGTTTGTCCTGAGATGTTTATAAAAATTCGAGTGAGGATGATTTTGGGGATCTATCCAGTTTTCTATTCCAAGTGACAATTTGTTGTTTCGAGTGAGCAAACTAGTCTTTGTAATTCTAGAACAAAATTTGATTTGAGTTTTATGTTTTTATGCAATTTAGTTTTTACGTTTGGTGTTTATATCAATTCTCATTCGAGTGCTTGATCTATGTTGGTTAATGTGAATATCCTGTTTAGCGTTAATTTCATGAATTCTGAGTAGTTACCTAGGGCTCTTGAGGATGAGTTAGGTCAGCGTGAAATTTAGGTTTTCTAGGTTGCTTGAGGTTAGAATTGTTAGGATCTCTTCTGTTTTGGTGCGTCAATTACTTGCTCTATTCTGATCAACTGGAGCTTGTTCTGAGATGCTCTAGCATCTGATCGGTGTTTGATAGAGCGTCTGACTGAACCACTTCAGAGATTTACACGCTCGGCTCGTGGGATCGATTGCCTGAGGTGTGAATTGGCTCTAAGCAGGTTGATCATTTATGTCGGGTAGATTATAAAATGCCTATGGGAATAGGGTCTGTTAGTAGTCAACTCGAGTTTGTTTGCCACGAGAGTGGATTCATTGTTATCGTTCTTGCTGCCTAGAGATTATCTTAATTGAGTGTTGTCAAGCGCCTAGTTGGTCTAAGAGTCACACTGATCCGTGATGCTCACTCCTCAGGAACTTGTTTTCTTACCTTGCGTTAAATTCACTTTCAACATTGCTGCTTATTGATTCGTTTTAATTTCTTTATTATTGCTGATTGATTTGATCATTTTTATTTTAAGTACGATTTAGGTTGTTAAATAAACGAAACTTTGATTGGCTTGAATTAGGACAGTTTACTGTATGAGTATGGGTCGAGTTCTCTTCTGAGTGCAATGGCAGATTTTTCTGTGTGAGTATGGTTCCTCCTCTCTATTAATCATTTCATGGTATGTTCTGTTTAAACTGAAGTAACTAGTTGATAAAATTGTGCATGTGGTAAGCCAAGGGTAAAAGTTCTCCAATGACACTGCTTATGTTCTTATAATGATAGTAGCCTGAGATTCACATCAATGATGGTGCCGATTTCTTGAACATTTAAGCTTACTGAACCTTTGGTTAATGCTCGCGCGTGCCATTTCTCTGCCAATCTCGAATTAGATTCTTTGCTTACCTGTGGGCCTTCCAGGATATCGAACTCTTGAGTCAAAACCAAAATTCAGGTTAATCAAATCATTTTTTTGTTTTCTTTCTAGATTAAAAGCCAAGACTAAGTATTGAATCAAAAGAAAAAGAGAAATGGATTCTTCTTCTGATGATCAATTTAACCTCTGATCAAAAAGCGAACTCCAATGACGCTACTCTTGTTACATTCTTTGAAGTTACCAAGGAAAGCAACCGATAAAAAATATTAATAAAGATACCCTAGAAAAGTAGGAAAAAATCGGCTGCATTGTAGTGAAATGAGAGGAAGAGAATCATATCAAAGGTAGTCTTGAGATTGAAAGAGAAACTTATGTGTTCTCTGATCAATGTTCCATTGGTGAGACTTCACTTAGAAACAATAAGAAGTCGATATGGTGAATTCGGATTACTTGCTTGGATTGTGGAGTTCAGTTTGGGTAATTATCAAAGTCTGGGAGAAGTACAAGGTGGTCTCGATTCTAACAGATAAGTATTATGTGGTTCACTATGGAATTAATATGCAACGTTCTAATGACGAATGAGTTATTTGGAGTGGAATCTTTCTTTTTGTCTTTTTTTATTTCCTTGAGGACAAGCAAGAAGCTAAGTCTGGGAGAATTGATATACCTCATTTTTATCGGTTTCTAGCTCACTAATTTGCATGTTTTCAGATTCATTGTCTGTGTTTTAGAGTCTTTTCAGGTGAAAACATGTTTATTTTGGATTATACACGTAGAGCAACTTAGGATGAATCGAAGCAGTTTCTGGAGCTTTCAGCAAAGATTGGAGATCGATCAATCAACCCCTTGATCGATCGATCACTATCCCATTAGAAGCTACATTTGATCCATTGATCAACCTACATCACACAGATCGATCGATTATTATCCCACATAAAGCATCGCTTGATATTGTTTAAACAAGACTTTGAGGATCAAGCAATCAACTGAGATTATTGATTAGCCCTCTTGATCGATCGATCGTGGAGCCTGCGAGTTAAAAGACCTAATTTTCCTATTTAGGTCATATAAATAGTTGTTTTATCATTTTAGAGAGAAGAGGAGACATATTTTTTTGACTTAGAGAGTATTTTGTAAGCTGGGAGAAGAATTCCATCAACTTTTGAGAAGATTTATGAACCACTTTTATTAATTACATTCAAATTTCATGTTCTTCATCATTATGCCTTCTATTGTTTGTTTAATCATGTCTGAGTAGTTACCTAATCAGGTTTAGGGTGTCTAGGGATTTAAGAATCAATGATTAGGGATTGAATAGGATTTGATCTATAGAATTCTCCATCTATGCTTAGATTAGCTAGATCACCTAATCTATGATCATAGGTTGTTTTACATTCCAAAAGCTTGTAGAATTCTTGAACTAGCATAGATAAGCAAGTGAATCTAACCAGCCATAGTTGATTATTAGGATTAATTGTGGATAATTGAACCTGCTTGTTAAAGCTTATTTAGAATATGGAATCAACGATAATTAGGATCTCTACGTTGTTTGATAGAGTGAAAAATACCACGATAGTGGATTTGTCAAACCTTTATGTTCAAGTCGAGAATGGTGCCTATTTGTTCGTGAATATTTTCCCTGTCTAATTTTTATTTCCTGGCGAATACCCAAAGCCTAATGCTTTTTATTATATTACAAACCTTTTGAGTTGTTAATTTACATTAGATTATTTTATTGGTATAGCTTGAATTTTGGATTGAGTGATTGAAAGTGCAAACTTGGTTCTTCATGGATTCGATCCCTAAGTACTACTATTACTACATCACTGTGCACTTGCAGTAGGATTCATGGGATTAAAACTTTGTGAACACCAGTTATAATAGCGCATGGTAGACATTGATAGACTTTGGAAGAGTTTGGTAGAATTATCTTGTATCACATGGTAGACTTTGGTAGAATTTGATAGACTTTAGTAGACTTTGATAAATTTTGGTAGAATCTGATAAACTTTGGTAGACTTTGATAGAGGTTGGCAGTGTGTGTTATATCTTTTGACTCTTTCTTGAATTTTGTACAAATGAAATACTGGAAGACACATCATACTTTGATAGAAGCTAGGGCTCTAGTAACTGAAACTACACAGGATAGTTTTAAAGTACTTTCATCGTATTTGTATATGATTAGACGAGAAAATCTAGGAACACTTATCAAGCTGGAAGTAGAGTGAGATGATAGGTTCAAGTTTCTATTCATGGCATTCAATATAAACATCAGAGGATACCGTATATGAGAAATGTTGTTGTTGTTGATGGAACATTTTTACAAGGAAAATGTAAAGGGACTCTTCTTATGGCCACAATGCAAGATGAAAATTTCAACATTTTCATCTTGTTTTTTTTGTGTGGTTGATACTGAAAAAGATGAGTCTCGGGAATAGTTGTTTAGACAACTCAACCACGTTATTCATGATGATCAACAATTGGCCATCATTTCAGATAAGCATAGATCAATAGCCAAAGCAATAACAAAATTGTATCCGCTCTGAGCTCGGGGGATTTGTACTAACCATCTACGTAAAAAAATTTGTCTAAATTTAGAGGAGAAGAGTCTTTTAAGTTGTTTAAGAAAGCTGCAACTACATATAGGGTTGGCGAGATTAATGCCATCTTCATCCAAATAGAGGGAGTAGATTGAAGGCTATATGAGTATTTGCTAAGGGCAGATGTTTGGTTGTGGAGTCATGTACATTTTCCTGGAAATAGATACAACTTCACCACATCAAACATAGTGGAATCTATCAATCATGCGTTAGCTGAAGCAAGAATTTTCCTTATTGTGCAGCTTATAGATGCCATTCGGGAATGTTAACAAGGTGGTTAGAATAGAGGAGGGCAAAGCAGGGGCAACAATGACCATTCTCACAAGAGCTATCAAAAAACTTCTAAAGGTATGGCATGTTAGAGTTTAGTAGAGTTCGGTAGAGTTGTAAATGCTTTATGGAAGAGTTTAGTAGACTTATAAATGCTTTATGGCAGAGTTTAGTATAGCTTGGTAGAGTTCTGAATGCGTTATGGCAGAGTTTAGTAGAGTTTGATAGAGTTATGAATGCTTTATGGAGAGTTTAGTAAAGTTTGGCAGTTGTTGAATAACTATGTAGTGGAGTTTGGTACAAGCATTTCTTGTTTTGGCAGAGTGTAATTTACAGTATATGTTTTCTGCCCATGCAAAATAGACTTTTCGAAACCATATAGTACAATGTGCAAGACATAGATGAGCATCAAGTTGTTGTCACATGCTCGTCATCTTCATATTTAGTGGATTTGACAGAGAAAACGTGTTCTTGTAAATGGTTTGATGTGGATAAAATTCCTTGAGTTCATCCCTTATCTGCGGCAGAAGCATGGTAGCGTTTGAAGATTGACCTCACAAATCTTTACTACTATACGAGTTACTTGCACCATGCGGTACAACAAATGTGTAATGCCAAGAGATATCACACTTCTCATACCAGAAGATGTCGCTAGTAAAGTTTGTAAATCTCCTGTAGTACATAACCAACCGGGTAGGCCAAAGAACTCAAAATTTAAAATTTGGTTTGAGTGCTCATTGGAGGCATAACGCCCAAAGAAAGTGAACTTGTTCTAAATGTAAAGGAGTAGGACATAATGCACAAACATGTAGAGCTAATGTGCAATCTCAAACTAATAATGTTTGTGTACTTTTAAATTTACCAACACTACCATGTTATGTGTTAACTTTACCAGACTCTACGTTAAATCTACCAACATCTTTCATGTCATGTGTAAGCTCAACCAACTTTGAGACGTAATTTTAATCTCTATCAAAATCTACCAGTATCTACTAAATTATACTCTTATAAGTTACTTGGACAAGAACAAGTAAATACAAAATAAAATAATATTAATACTCTCATAGGACCATCATCTAATAAGTTATTGGTCCTTTGGGAGTATTGGTTCACAAAAAATAAGAGTTAATTGCTTATACAAACTCTATCATACTCGAATTATATAAAGCTACCTCTACCATTCCAAAAGCAACCCTTGTAAAGCTGTAATCAATACATCTTTATCAATTTTACTCTCGCGTGAATTGGGATCTGGTGATGGAAATTGTCTCTAGTATAGGAAACTCGTCCATGACTTCAAGGCCCAAGTTTATGAGGAGGAAAGGGACGTACTCTTCTAGGTCATGGAATCCGCATCCCATGACTAGACACTCGATATACTTCAGCGTATACAAGCCACAATCACTAGATTATAGGTTCAATGGGGTTGTCTTTGACCTATATAGTGTAAGCCTTCATACTTGTTAGTTTCAATTCTGGTTTGAACCTCTTCACATACCATGGAATCATTCTCGCGTATGGTCTGCTTACATGAATAAAAATAAGCACGAATTGACCAAAGATATACCATATTTTACCATAGTCTACGAAAGTCTATCAAGCTATACTTTATAGTCTATCCAAGATTACCTGGCTATGCATCATAGTCTACCAAAGTCTACCATGCTAAGCATCATATTCTACCAAAGTCTACTAAACTTTACCTGGCTTAGTATCACAATTTACCAAAGTTTACTAAAATCTACCAGGCTATGTATCATAGTCTACCAAAGTCTACTAGGCTCTGCATCATAGTCTACCAAAGTCTACTATGCTAAACATCATACTCAACCAAAGTTTACTAAACTCTTCCAACCTTAGCATCACAGTCTACCAAGTATACTGAAATCTACCAGGCTTAACATAACAGTCTACCAAAGTCTACTAAAATCTACCAGACTTAGCATCATAGTCTACCAAACTTACGCATGCAAATGGTTACTCAGTATACTTAGCATCAGTCTACCAAGGCGTATTATAAAGTATACATAACTTTACCAGAATCTACCACACTCTACCATGTTATACCCTAACTCCATCAAACTATACCAAAAATATACCATACTAACAACTTTTTTTCAGAAGGTTTTAATGTTGGGGACGAAGGGAGTGAGGTTTTCTGCTCCTTAGATATCCGTTCCTTCTGAAAAAGCGTATCAGAGTAAGTATACCTAACTCTACCAGAATCTACCACAGTCTACCTTGTTATACCCTAACTCCACCAAACTCTACTAAAAATCTACCATACTAACCTCTTTGTTTCTAGAAGGTGGTAATGCTAGAGATGAATGGAGTGAGGTTTTCTACTCCTCTGAGATCCATTCCTTCTAGAAAAAACAAAACAGAGTAAGTATACCTAACTCTACCAGAATCTACCACACTCTACCATATTACACCATAACTCCACCAAACTCTATCAAAATTCTACCATTCTAACTTCTTTATTTCCAGAAGGTGGTAATGTTGGGACCAAGGGAGTAAGTTTTACTATGCTTCAGAGATCCGTTCCTTCTGAAAAAGAACATTAAAGAGTTAGTATACATAATTGAGCCAAACTTTACCCATATATTCCCTAACTCCACCAAACTCCACTATATTTTAATGATGAAAATCATCTTTGTCAAAGAACTACCATACATAAAACAAAACCATCAAAACAATAAAAAAAGAATGACCAACAAAACATTATTCATGTCTATAACACACTATCAGAAAAGTCCACCAAACTCTGGCACAATGTTTACAAAGTCCACCAAACTCTTCCATAGAAGTTACAAAGTCTATCAAACTCTGCCACAGATTTTACAATGTCTACCACACAATACCAATTGTATACAACATAATAAGGTCTTCGATACGACTCGTCATAGTCAAGTATACTTTTGTTCACAGAAGAGGCGTCAACACCATTTCTTCCTCCATCCATCCCATCACCCACTACACCACCACCATAGTCTCTAGTTTTACTTCCACGAGAATCACTTGGATCATTACTAGGCTTCTAGTTCCTTCCATTGCGACCATCACCTTCAATACTTTTGTTTCCCAGGCCTTAAGGAGGCGTTGATTGATCAATGTCTTCTTTACCATGGCTGGCTCAATCCTACAAAGCCTCTCTTTTGTCACTGCATCCTATACTCTTCTTTCTCCATTCTCACAACCCGTTCAGATAGGTTTACTTGATCAAATATCATCACATCAGATAGGTTGTCTCTAGTTTTCTTCTTATCAGCTTCGAAGACTTCTTCAATATCAAAACCACAAGAAGTGCGTGACGCCCACTACATAAGTGGAATCAGACCGTCTCTTATTCCTCCACACATTTCTCCGAGTTGTGGGTTATACTCAAATGCAAATATTAGAAGCACATGCATAAAGTTGTGAAGAGTATAGGACAAAACTTGCAGTGCTACTGTAGGGAGCGATCCAACTAGGGCATCAAATGCTACTCTGCCCTAAGGATGCCTATCAAATCTCTCTGGATCCATGTCCAATTTGGTATGGTAGACTGGGATTCTACTATTTGGATGCAAACTAAATATACCTACATACAGAACCACCAACAACCCCATCATCTTCCTCTTCACAAGCGACCAATCCTTGCATGACCTTAATGTTTTGTCAAGCTCAGCCCAGGTTGGACCATTACCATGGATCAAACCCATATCGTTCCATAACTCTCCTATAGCTAAGCATGCATCATTAGCATCAGATAATCCACATATCATCTGCGGGATATGCTGAAACTCATGCTAAGCTTACTAGATGAAGCTTTACCAAACTGTAAATTAACTCGACCAAGCTCTACCAAACTATACATTTACTCGGCCAAACTCTGTTAAGCAAGAAAATAAAACACCTAAATTTACCAAACTACCAACAAACCCTCTGAAAAAGATGAAGAAGAAGAAGAAGGCAAACCAATAAATCTACAAACTCTACCAAACTACCAACTAAGAATCGAGACAAGCTCAGAAGATCTACCAAAATCTACCAAACTATCAACTAAGAAACCCATAACATCTAAATCCTAAAACTTCTCATATAACATTAACTTTGACCACATAATGCTTTAAATATTTAAATCTGTAAGTTGAGGTTTCGAAATCTCTCAAACCCTAGATAAACAAAAAAAATCAATATGGAGTCAGAAATTGCAGAACATATAGTACATTACCTTCTATTTTGTAGGAGAAATACGAAGAATACGTCGCAAAAGAGAATGAAGAAAAAGACTAGCGAAATAGTAGTTTCGCATAAAACCATACGTGAAAGAGAAAAAAGTTAGAAAGTTTTTTTTGTAATGACAATGTTGTAATAAAACAAACAACTCATTTTATTTAGGACATTTCCCATCCTTTTTTTCAAAAAATGAAGGAGAAATTGAGTAACAAGACAATAATTATGGAGTATTTGAGTCATTTATTCTTTAATATATAGAGATATGTGTCATAACTTTACTATATAGAGATATGTTTCATAATAATGTGTAATACATACGTGACATTAGCCCAAGGGCATACCCCAAATTCGAACCTAATATGATCCGAAATTTCAGGTAACTCGTAGTGTCTAGAATTGAAAAAAAATATTCGATGGGTCTTCTCCATCTATACCTGCTTATATTGGTTCATGCCCGGAATCTGATACCTGAATGGGTACCCAATTAACCTAGATTTATGTAGATATATCAAGTTGTATTTGAACCCGAGCAAACGCGAATGGAACCCAAACCAAGATATAACTAAATTCAAATGAATTTTACCAGAAACCGACTCAAATACCTGAATGCCCAAAAATATAATACATGATTTTTTGATTGGTATTAACTCCAAAATGTTATGTAGATCGAATAAAATCAAAATAAGATTAATGTCAAATTGCTTATATTCATACAATTAACAAAAAATTATTTAAAAAAAAAACATAGAAAAGAATAAATAAAAATTATATATGGGTTTTTTTGTTTAAATTAAAAAAATATTTGTTGAGTATACATATCTTTTTAATCTAAAAATATATATTGATGATGCAAATTTGTTAAGATTTTTACATTCAATTATCAGGATTTAAAAGAAGACAAAAATAAAATAATAGTTATGATTAAAATTTACAATTTGGTCTAAATCGTTGGATAAATTGATCTAAAAGTAAATTACAAATCAACTGAAGTCCAAAATGTAAAATGTAAGTGTCCTATAAACATAAGCTTATAAATTTGTTGGTTTCTATTAAATTCAATTATAATTTGTAATTATAATCCCTAAAGACATAATCAACGACAATGACTCAAAGTCTTCTCTTCTTTAATTGGTCCTTATAGTTGAAGGAAAAAGAAGCGTGATAAAAACTGGAACAAGTATGTGACTTGCATTAAATCTAGACCAACCCTAACCATCAAGACATTAAAGGAAGTTTCATTAATTGTTTGACGAATGAATAAGAGAAATTTGTACACACAAATTAATCACTTTGAAAAATGCATGAGTTTTCACTAAAGCTTAAGTAACATTATTAATTATAACTCAATCACAAAATCGTATCCTAACGTGTACTGATTCTCCAATATTAGGTGAGAGAGTCTGATAACTCAATACACAATTTAATTGGTAATGCCTAAGTCAATACACTCATTAATATTCAGTAAACTGTGTAATTATATTTCTTATATATTTAACCAACGACAATGCTTCGACTCGCGTTTCTACTAAATTATTGTTTAGTACTTGCAAATTAATATTTTTCTTTCTTTCTAAGTATGGATCCAAGATTGCTTTTAATTACTAAATCAGGTAGCGTTAATGCTTTATATTCTCTTTTGCATAAGGATCCATGCATTTTACAAAACGTCGATGTTGTACCTTACATCCATACACCACTCCATGAAGCTTCATCGACTGGGAAAATAGATTTAGCCATGGAACTAATGATTCTTAAACCATCTTTTAGCAAAAAACTAAACACAGATGGGCTTAGTCCCTTACATCTCGCTGTCCAGAACCAGCATGTTGAGTTAGCACTAGAGCTCATCACGTTTGATCCCAGTCTTGTTCGTATTCGCGGAAGAGGAGGTATTTACTCAACTTCTGTGTGATTTATAAGTCTTTCTTGTTGTACTACTTTATTAAGTTACTTGATATATGAGAGCTGTTCTTTCGTCACATTGATAGGTATGACACCATTGCATCTTGTGGCTCAAAAAGGTGATTCTGATCTTCTGACAGAGTGTCTCTTGCTATGTCCTGATAGCATCAGAGACACAAATGTAAATGGAGAAACTGTTTTACACATAACAGTCATCAACAATAGATACCAAGAGCTCAAAGTTGTCACAGGGTGGATGCAAAGAATGCGTACTCCAGATGCTTTGTCCACTGAGATTCACATCCTAAACAGATGTGATCGTGAAGGCAACACAGCCTTGCACCTAGCTGCATACAAGAATGATCATCAGGCATGTTTTTTACTCTTCTTTGAACTCTTTTTTCCCATTCAATTAAAACCCCAAACTAGAGTATACTCCTAACATTTTTTGAACATCTATACAGACAATTAAACAACTGTTGAAATGCATGTCACTGAACCGAAACATACAAAACAAAAATGGTATGACGGCTCTTGATGCCTTACGAGCCAATGGACCTCACATGGACAGAAATGCAGGGAGGCTTCTACAGAAAGCGGGCGGTACCAGCGGGGGTTCTATGTCCAAATTCAAGAAAGCTTCAGTCTTCCTTAGGAATTCAGTCACTTTCAAGGAATATTGCTCCACAGGAATGGCACGTTACAGAAGTCGCATGTCTGACGGAACAAGGAATGCTTTATTAGTAATAACAGCTCTAATAATAACATCTACGTATCAGACTGCGGTACAGTCAGAAAATAAAGATAATATACCTGCATTAAGTCCGACACATGAAAACCAAACAAGTACGACACATGAAAGCCTAGGAGGTCCGGCACATAACATAGTGAAGGTAATTGTACTATGGGGACTTAATACTGTGGCCTTTCTATTGGGTATTGCCTTAACGTTTATACTTTTACCGGTTGGTAAAGTTTACATGTGGTGGTATATATATATCGCAACACCTCTCGTCTGTTCTTATGCAAGTTCACTGTACGTGAAGTACGTGCATCCAGAGATATTCCTCTCCATCTATGTGATGGGTGCATTTGGAGTTATGATATATCTACTTATAATATACGTGAAGTGGAAGCTGTTAGTGACAAGCTATAATAATGTTTACATAATGAGAGGCTATAATGATGTCCACATAATGTCTTAGTGACAAGCTATAATGATGTCCACATACTTTAGTTCATAATGCTAGTATAATTACGAATGCTTTACAATAATGCTGTTGCTTTACTTATTCCAGTCTCTTATCTATATATATGATCCACATACATCTAATAAAAAAGTATCAGTTTTCCAAAATATTAAACATAGTATCAAGAGCATTTACGATCTCCATAAACATGAGCAGCATCACCAAAATCTCCTCATCAAATTGTTAAAATATATATATATATATATATGATAACCAACTTACTTTATTGAATTAAAAAGATGACTTATAAAGCCTTACACAGAAACGTGAAATAGAGCCGATCCTAAAAAATAAGGAAATGTGATTGTGTATTGATCACGAATATAAAACAAAAATAACTACTAAATAAAACACAATTACGATAATACTAATATAGAACATAAGATGTCAACGTCATCAGTTTCAGGTCACTTCAACACAAACCACCTCACGTGGAAAATTCAAGTTTAATTATGCTCTTCTTGAAGCACATAAACTTCATGTCTTGTTGACACACCGATGCCACTCCGGCATCCACTGTCACTGTCAACAATACGACATAACCAAATCCTCTTTAATTAGCCTGGAAACGTTGAGATGGAATGTTATTACATGTTGGACCAATTATACAACTTAGTTAAGGCCCAAAGACTAAGTGTCAATAAGATTGGTTATGTCAATGAGAAATAGGATGGGCCTAATGAAACCTTATTAACTCAATGAATAAATAATAAAAGGGAAAATTGGAAATAAAGAATACTTCTTTGTCTTTGGTAATCTATACTTTTTTTTCTTCTTCTAAATTTGTTGCAATAATCTTTATAATAATAATGTTAACCCAAAATTTAACCCTTGACTCTACGAGTATTTTATAATAAAGTAGTACAAAAATAGGCATGTCAAACGGGCCACTGACCCGCGGGCCAGACCCATTTAAGCCTTCTTGGACGCGGGCCTGAACAAATAAATATATGTTCATAAAATAGCGGGTCTCGCGGATCGGCCCACAATGGACAGCAGGCTCATTTAGAGAAATCCATAGCGGGTTCATGGGTTTGCGGGTAAACCGCATAAATCAAAAATTTTTATATTATTTTTTGATTTTTTGATATGGAAATTCGCCTTTGTCGCTCAAAGAGGCTCAAAGAAGCGATAAGATGAATGGAGATATCTCTCCGACTCTTCCCACCTCTGAAGAGAAAGCAAACATCACGATTCCAGTGGCGTCGATTCTTAGAGACTTGTCTTCCTTCGAATTCTCACAATTTCACTCAATATCATCCTTCCAATCCCTCTAATCCCTCGGTTAGTTCTTCCAATCCCTCTAATTTCACTCAAGACGTATTATGATGTATATGTTTCCTGAGCTCGTCTTTAGTCAAATCTTAGTAAGATGTAATGAAAATTGTAGACAAACAAATTCGAAGGTTATCTGAAGACATGAAGTTTGTCTGTAGCTTAAGGATTCTAGATTTCATGTTACCATGTTTTTAAGATGAATCTATAGTTACCAAAAGCTTTGTTACTTTTGTTTTGATTAGGTTGTAGTGAAGTCTTCGAGCATCCAAATGCACCCATTTTAGATAGTTGTTGCACTTTTATGAATGTTCAGAATGACTTATTGGGTAGCTTATGTCTCATTTACTTTGTCATTAATTGCAGCCAAGATACATACAGAATTTGATGATACAGGCAAAACGTAGAGTGAAAGAACATACAATAGTTTATGAGAGAAAGCTTGCAAAAGAGAGGGCCAAAGATGAACATCTTTTTCAGATAAAGAAAAGTTTGTAACTGGCGCCTATAAAAGGAAACTAGAGGAACAAAAGAAATGGTTGGTGATGCAGTTAGATTACATGAACTTCGAGAAGAAAGATATGATGTGAGCTTTATATCCTTGTTCACTCTCTCATTTTCTTTTGCTTCCATCACTCTGCCTACTAAACCAGTTCTTGTTAGGATAGCTAAATCCAAGTTTATCCTCTTCATTTCTGTCTTAAGTAGCTTTGCTTTAGGAACTATTTCATGGTAGTCATTGATCGAAATGCTTTTGTAAAACCTTGTTATATGTCATGGCTTTTAAGTACGTTGTATGTCATGGCTTTTAAGTACATGTGGGTGGGTCTAGAAGTCTCATATGTGAATCAGAAATGACGAATTTTTTATTGTTGCTGTGAATTTTGTCAGATGTCTTGAGTTGCCAATCTTGTTGAAGTTTTGTTGGTTTTCATGCATATAGTTGCAAATATCTTATTTTCTACTAGAAGAAAGAGGTTTACCATTATAATTTTCCAAGACATTGTCTGTAGATTCAATGGTTTAGGAGTTAATAGAAAGAAAATGCATTGAGAAAATTGAGAAAACATCACCTGTCACTTAGTTTTTCATTTACTCTATAATCTTGTAGTGATAACATTGAATTAGATTCAAGTGCTTTTACCTTTTCGGAATCTGAACCTTTGTATATAGCATTATATCTGGTGATACACCTTTAAGTTACTCTGCTTGCAGTTGTAAGAGCTATGAAAAATTCTTTGATCTGCAATGGCTTTAGTTTAAGAAAGTGATTTTCATCTTCTTATATACAAAATATTTGATCTGCAATGGCTTTAGTTGAGGAAGTGTTTATATATAAGAAACATTTCATCTGAAATGGCTTTAGCTTGAGGTAGTGATCATATATGGAAGATGGGTAAAGGCCGAGGAGAATTTGATGCAAATCGCTGAGTTACATTTAAATATTATCATATTGAATAATTGATCAGAAAATTTGTTGTGGCCAAATGGTTGTATAGTACTTCAGTTTTGCCAAGGTCACGGGTTCAATACCTACATTTTAACTTTTAACAATTTAATTAGGAAAAGCCCGTGGGCCGGCCCGTTAGTCCACTGCTTTTATTGGGCCGGGCCTGGACATAGATAATTGATTCGTGGTTCTGGCGGGCCGGCCCGCTGCGGTCCAGTAAGAAAATAAAACACCGTGGACTTGGCCCCGTTGGACGCGGGCCGGCCCGTTTGACAAGCCTATACAAAAATCATGAGAGAGAAAATCTTCTCGATTCTCTCTAATTTTCTAAAGAACTTTATTCTTATCTGCGTCTAATTTTTTCGATTACATCGATACTTCTTTGTAACTGCTAATGGCGGTTGCAATCGGTTACAAATTTTTTTTCTCTTGTGACGTGGATTGGGATTCAGTTACGAACCCTAATCTATTTATTTCCAGTTTTGGTCTCCATCAACGTATCTGTCTTTGGAGTTTTCTTGTACGTTGTTTAACAATGGCGGACAGGATCAAAAAACAACTTCAACAAATCTCTCTAAACACTGTTGATGACAACATCTCCTTACCAATTGAACTCTGCAATGAATCTGCCTCTACAAATCGGTTTAGTTTATTGGTGAAACTGAGCAACCCTCGCAAGCAAAACTTTCGCGCGATGTTAATGTCACTACTGCGACTTTGGGGTGTAGCAGACGAAGCCACCGATTGTTTATTGGGGTCCAAAATACTACAATTTGTGTTTCGCTCTGATGAATCTATTGCTTTAATTGTGCGACGTGGTCCATGGACATTCAATGACTGGATGTTGGCAATGGATCGTTGGTCTCCATCATCGCTGGAGGATGGTCCTACAATGATACCATTTTGGATCCAAATTAAAGGCAATTCCACTTCAATACCTCACAGTCCGCATGATCCGTTACATTGGCCAATCGTTGGGTAAATTTGTTGAAACTGACTTCTTTGAAACCGGATCTGTTCTCGTCGATTTTGTACGAGTGAGATTACTCTAGGACATGAACACACCCCTTCTTTTCATTCACAAATTTCTGTTCGGAGATGCTCTTCACACTCTGTCTTTTTGCTTTGAGAAACTACGGAACTACTGCGCTCATTGTGGATCCTTAACACATGATGAGAACTCTTGTGAAATGTTATCCTCAATCACGTTCTACATCTGCGGATGATGGCGATGATAATCAAGGTGATGATGATACTATGAATGAGGCATCACAACTTGACATGGCCACTCATATGGAATCAAATCAACACACGCCGGACACAACACCACAAGAGTCATCTTCCAAGAAGCATAAGGCCCCTTCGCCAACTGTTGTAAGTGGTTCAATTCCTCATCCAAATCTTATACGGTGTGAATTTAATCAGATCAGGGCTTGGGATGACTCATAGATTGCATATTCAAAACGTCATTGCCGACAGTCAGATGTAATCAACATCCGCAAATGGTTTGAGCCACATAGAGGAAACGTGATCATTGAGCATAACATAGAAGGCGATGCGCCTTTATCAAATAACAATTCCAGTGACGGTACGATGGGCCATAAGCCACCGGATTCAGAATGAGTACAACATTTTGGAACTGTCGGGGCTTGAAAAGGTCTCTGACAATTCGATGCCTAAAGGGTCTGAAGCCTGAGTACGACCTAGACTTACTCTTTCTCATCGAAATGAAGAATACTAATGGTGTGGTTTACAATGTTGATGCACAGTTAGATTTCAATAATGTCAAATGTGTGTCTGCTATTGGTCTAAGTGGTGGTCTAGCTATTTTATGGAAAATGTCTGTTTCTGTTGTTTTTAATTCTATGGACAAACGTATTATGGATTGTGAAATCTATAATGTTGGATTTTCTTTTTAATTAACTTGTCTTTATGGACATCTTCAAAGACAATTAAGACATTATTTGTGGGAAAAAATCCAACGAATATCTTTGTCACGATTTGGTCCATGGCTTTTATGCGATGATTTCAATGATTACATGAACAACAACGAGTCCAAAGGTGGCGTAAGAAGAGAAGAATGGTCCTTTCGTGCAATTCGTGAGATGGTTATGAATTGTCAGCTACAAGACCTTCCAGTGATTGGTGATAATATGACTTGGTCTGGTCGTCGCTAAAATTATCATGTCCAATGTTGGATTGATAGAGGAATGGTTAATGATGAGTGGTCTGCATTGTTCCTGGCATCAACTATCAAATATTTACCTTTTGTAGGTTCAGATCATAGACCAGCTATTATTTCAATACGCAAAACTATCGAATTTGGAAAGAAATCCTTCTGATTTGATTCACGGCTATGTACCATCCTGGCGATTGAAATTGTAATACAAGAGAGCTAGTTTGGTTCAAGCCTGGCTTCAATTTCAAATGTTGGCGACAAAATTTGACATTGTCGTCATGCTATTTCAGTATGGAAATATAATGATCTGATAAATTCGGCAAAGCGAATTCACGAGTTGACCATGGCTATAGATGAGGAACACACGGCCACTACAACTAATACGTCGTCACTCTATCTCTTAACTAATGAATTAAGGGATGGTTACCAAGTAGAAGAAACATACTGGAGAGACAAGAGTCGCACACTATAGTTGTCTGAAGGAGATAGAAATACAAAATATTTTCATGCCTGTACCAAAAACCGAAGATCCCGCAATCGTCTAATACATGTCACTACTCCAGATGGTCGTCAAGTCTATGGCAACCAAACCATTAGTGAGGAAGCAATTGATTATTTTCATAAGCTGTTTACTCGAGGATCTTCTACTAAATTTTAGGATGTCGTGGGTAATATAGAACCAGTGGTTACTCCGAATATGAACAGTGCGCTCACTCAACCGGTAACATCGTATGAAGTACTTACTGCTTTAAAATCCATTGGTTCTTCTCGGACTCCTGGGCCAGATGGATTCACTGCATTATTTTACAAACACTATTGGAACATCGTTGGAACAGATATCACACAGGAGGTCTTCAACTTCTTTGAATCTGGTATGTTACATACACACTGGAATCATACAAATTTGTGTATTATTCCGAAGATCAACAACCCTGTCACCATGAAAGATTTTAGGCCGATTGCATTATGAAATGGTACCTATAAAATCATATCTAAGATACTAGTGGCCCGATTACGTCAAATCATGCCTCTAATTATTTCAGAGAGTCAGTCAGCTTTTATTCCTGGTAGACAAATCACAGATAACATAATGCTTGCCCATGAGGTTTTCCATGCTCTCAAGACAAACAAACGATGTTCCCAAAACTATATGGCAGTGAAGACGGACATCAGTAAGGCCTATGACCACATAGATTAGGATTTCTTAGAGCAGCCATTGCTATAAAGAGGATTCTCGCCAATATGGATTACATGGATAATGAGCTATGTTCGCTCTGTGTCTTTCTCAAGATTGATAAATGGGAGCCCATATGGTCATTTCAGCCCCACACGAGGAATACGACAAAGGGACCCTTTATCGCCCTATCTTTTCATTATTTGCGTGGATGTCTTGAGCAGTTTACTACGTCAAGCTATCGATCAAAACGAATTACTATGCTTCCAACTCTGCCGATGTAGCCCTTCACTCACACATTTATTCTTCGCGGACGATTCATTATTCTTCACCAAAGCAGATAGAAACAATAGCATCATACTCAAGTCCATCTTTGACAGCTATGCAAAATCTTCCCGCCAATTAATTAATTATGAGAAGTCAACAATTATCTTTGGCTCTCGAGTCTATCAACCTCAATGGAACCGTGTCCGTACAGCCTTAGATATCCAGAATGTAGGTGGAGGAGAAAAATATCTTGGACTACCTGAACAATTCGGACGTAGTAGGCCGGCGCAACTTTCCTATATTAAAGATCATGTAGCAAAGCGAATAAATGGGTGGCAAAATAATACTTATCCAAAGCCGGCAAAGAGACATTAATCAAGGTCTTAGCTTAAGCGTTACTGGTCTATAGTATGAATTGTTTTGAATTACCAATTACTCTTTGTCAAGATATTAATAGACTTATATGCCGATATTGGTGGAGTTCTGATAGTGCACATAAGACTATTCCTTGGGTGGCTTGGCGGAAATTAACAACTTCCAAAGACCGAGGTGGACATGGATTTCGAGACTTACAATGTTTCAATAAAGTGTTATTGGCGAACCATGTTTGGAAACTACTAAAGTGATCGACATGTCTTCTTTATCACGTCTTGCGAGCAAGATACTTCAACAACTGCTCTATATTTGAAGCAAACTGGCAATCTCTACAAACAGGATGTAAGTTATTGCGTGCAGGTATCAACTATATTATTGGTGATGGACGACAAACCCGTTTGGGTGCTGACCCATGGATACCAAGTCTGCCTCCACAACCGCAAGTTCTTTTACCGCCTGTTAATCCAAAACTAAAAGTTTCTGAGTTAGTTAACTATCAAACACGAACTTGGGATGAGGAAAAGCTGAATCGGTACATTCACGCTGAAAATCATGACCAAATCAGGAAAATCTACTTAGCACCAGATACGGCTGACTCATTAGTATGGAATTATACGCATCATGGGAATTACACCATGAAGACTCGATACCATCGTGCCTTTTGATATTCAAAGTGGAGAGAGGAAATGATCCATTGGCAGCCCACCCAGACATAACTAAAATGCTTTGGTCAACTTGCATCGCTCTTAAACTCCAACACTTTATTTGGTGACTATGCTCACAAGCTCTTCCAATAGCAGATTCACTATGACGTCGGAACATGGAAGCATCAAATTACTGTCTACAATGTTGTACTGAGTTTGAGACCATTGATCACGTTTTCTTCTTCTGCCCATATGCAGATGCGTTTTGGCGATGCTCAGGCCTACCTTTTATGGAACTTACAGACCGCACCACATCATATTTTGACAAGGTACGACTACTCCTAACCATCTCCAAAGATTGATCTATTCCCCAATTTCAACGATTTGTAGGTTTCTGGGTTCTTTGGAGGCTTTAGAAAAGTCAAAATTTATTGGTATATGATCGACACCATATTCTGATCATCGATTCTTGGAATCAATGTAAAATGGATACTTTGAAATGGCTATCCATTAGCGGGGATCATAATCGTGCTCACATAACTCCATATGCTCGGGAAAGCAAGTACAAATGGAAGAAACCAAAGGTCGGTTGGTTAAAGTGTAATTTTGATGTCTCGACACACGACAGATCAATGCCATCCGGAATGGGTTGGATACTACGTGATTCTTCAGGAACTGTACAACACTGCGGAATGGGTATCTTTGAAGGTAGACATACGATCAAAGAAGTTGAGGCTACGGCTTTAATTTGGGCTATGCACGGCCTGGGGATTGGGCTATAATAAGGTAGTGTTTGAAGGAGATAATAAAATATTAATGATGTCCATACATGCCTCACAAGACAATCGTCGACTAGCCAAGTATATCTGGACAATTTGACAATGGGCTAATCACTTCTCGTCAATAAAATTCAAATGGGTGAAACGGGAAGCAAATGCATGTGCCGATTATGTTATCGTATACTGTTGAATTCTGATTTACATTGGCAATTGTTTCATTCATGTCCTCAATTTCTTTTAACTGCTGTAATGAATGATTGTTCTTGATCAATAAAATTAGTGTTGGCAAAAAAAAGGATTGTATTGTAGATGAATTTTCAAATTTTATAAGAATTTCTAAATCCATTAAAATCCACCCTCCAATAAACTCTCTTACAATTATTTTCTCCTTCCATCTTCATTTTCTTCGACTTCTCCATTTTTTTCTCTGATTATTTCAGATATCTACCACCTCCAATCCATGTTCGTTTTCCTTCCATCTTTGTGTTCTCTCGCAATAACCTTGATCTCAAGGTTAGTCTCTGCTCTCGTTTTCAACATCTTTATGATTTCTCTAAAATTGATCAATATTGGCTTTTTGTTTATGTGTAGATTGCTTAAACTGATTTATAGGTTTGTAAAATCGAGTCTTTGCTAGTAAAGCAGTGAATTTTCGTACTTCTACAATTTCAATTTTGACTGTGTTTAATGCTCGACATTAAATTTAGCAACGAAAAAGACTTGTTTGTTCAATTTTGACTAATTATTTAATGAGTGATATTAAATTTATTATTGCATTCTTAAATTTGATCATTCTTTGGGTGATTTTGGTTTAATATTGCAGCGTTGGGTATAAAAGATGGACCAAGCCTTCGAGGAAATGATGCTCTCCCTCAAATAGCGAAGATGACTATCATGATAGGAACATTGATTCAGTTGTGTTGTTTGGTTGGTTAGACATCGTCTGCTTCGGAATAGTTAAATATGTGAGGATTTAATAAAGGGTTACTTTCAAAAATAACTCATTGACTTAAGTCAATGGCAAAAGTAACCCACAATTCTCTCTCTCCGAAATTCATTCTAAAATACCCTTACTTCTTTATATATTTTCGGAAATGCCATTAACTTTTAGTTTTTTTTTTAATTTTTTTTAATTTTATCCCAACTTAAAATTACCAAAATAAATATCTAACCTCAACTATTTTCGAAAATGTCATCTTCTTCAATGCTACCAACAACCATTACCATCCAAATCAAACCTCTTAATATTTATAAAACTACCAATTTCGAGCTTTAATTGCTTGTAAACAATCTTCAACCACATTATCTCTCATTCTCTCGTCATTTCTATCCATAAATCTCTCAAATTTTTATTCTATCATTTCTTCAACATTGTATTTCGACATTATCTCTCTCCAACAATCCTTAAACGTGCATATTGACATTATAGACATTTAAGTAAGATATATATATAACTTCAACTGAAATGTATGAAATTTTTGGATTTGGTCGAAAAAATTTCAGAGAGGAGACTTCACGTGAAGTTTCCTAGTCAACCATGAGGTTAGTTTTGCATTTAACTATTTCTGAATCCGTACAGGAGACTTCTCCATGAAGTCTCCACATTCTTGTTTGATGAAAATAAAAAATTATGCGGAGACTTCACCTGAAGTCTCCTAAAAAATAAATTAGTTTGGGAATTGACTAAAGTTTGACTTTTATGGAGACTTCTCCTGAAGTCTTCTCAAATTGTGGAGACTTCTGAGTGAAATCTCCGTATCTAAAAGGGTTATTTTTGAAGTTGACCAACCATACGATTATTTGACCTAAAAAATCTGACAACTTATGTGAAATAGGAGACTTCACGTGAACTATCCTCAAACACCAGAGACTTCACGTGAAGTCTCCATTTTTTAATAATAAAATGGACCCCACGTATGCTTTCCACGCAACTAAAAATAATAATAAAAAATTAACAACTTCCAGAGACTTCACTTGGAGACTTCATTTGGAGACTTCACCTGGAGACTTCACGTGGAGACTTCACTTGGAGACTTCATTTCTTAAAATCAAAATTAGTCAATTGCAAAAGTAACCTCTGTCATACTGAGGAGACTTCATCTGAAGTCTCCAATATTTTGAGAAAACTACTATTTAAGGATACTTCACGTGAAGTCTCCTTTTAAAAAGAGTGTCATGTAGTTGCACTCATGTAGAATTGAGTCTAGAACCTGGAATGGAAATTATGAAGATATAACCATTCAGACTTGTTGATATATTTGCTAGATTCAATGCCCTATT
>OVBA01000586.1:0-62027 GCA_900406435.1 Lepidium aucheri | reverse complement strand
GAAGTCTACTATAAACCCTAAACTCTAAATAATAGTAGACTTCACTTGAAGCCTACTGTATACCCTAAACACTATATTCTCAATTATAAACTCTAATTACTTAATTATAAACCGTAAATTATCGACTATTTTCCGAAAATATTGAACCAAATATACTTATTTCCAAATATATGCACAAATTACCTCTTTTACTACAACATTTGAAATCCCACAAGATAATCATACCTTATTACCCTAAACCCTAACTCATGCCATAGTTTGGTTATGAACCATAAGGTTTTGATCCTATCATTATAAATTGTAAATTCTAAAATCTGAATTGTAAATTGTAAATTCTAAGTTCTGAATTGTAACTCTTAAATCACTAACACTAAATTGTAACTCTTAAATCATTTACACTAAATTGTAACCCTCCATTCTAACTTGATCCATACTATACTTCTTTTCCCCCATGTNACCATGTTAAATCTAATTTTAGTTTTAATACATCATGTTTGCTTATTATTAGATCTTGGAATCAATAATAAAAATACTTACTATTTAATTTTTAATTAACTATTTAATTTTTAACTAAATATAATATTAAAAAGTAGATTTCACGTGAAGTTTCCTCCTAGAAATAGTAGACTTCAGGTGAAGTCTTCTCGGAGTAGACTTCACGTGAAGTCTCCTTAATCTGCGAGGGGTACGAATGTAATTTTGTTATCAGGTTTTTTGTTTGCTCATTAAGGGTAAAACTATAATTTTGCTACCCATGTGAGTTAGTTTTGGAATAAAAATGAAAGGGGTATATTTTTGTATTCAAAATCAATTTTCAGGTTACTTTTGATATTTTCCCAATATTCTAAACAATTTCCTAAAACCTTTCCAAATCTATCAAAATCTAAATCCTATTAAATCTATTAAAATTAGCCCTGGATATAATGGGAAACAGGACGGGAAATCACGGGAACAGATAGGGAACGAGACGGGATTTACTTCCCAAATAATTTCCGTTACAAAACAGGACGAGAATTTCGGGAATCGGGAACGGTACAGGAATTTTGGGGCTCAAAATTTACTTCCCGAATTCTTCTCAAAGTATTAATAAATCGGGAAATTCCAATATATGTACGGAAAATAGTTTAAAAAATATGAGTAATCAAAAAACTATGAGTATTACTATAAGTTATATAATCAATATAACAAAAATAGCAATATATAAATAATATACCGATATTCAATACACAAAAATACAAAATTACAATGTTAGAATTTACAATTAACTGATCAATATTACCATTTTTTACCAAAACCACTAGTATATTTATATTAAATTATTTGTGTTCATCGTAAGGCTATGAAAATTTAAGACAAATATTGTTATATGCTTGATTAACTTTTTAAAATATATTTAATATTTGAATCTAATATATTTCAGCATTTTGTTAACGTAAACAAATATCTAACGGGAATTCAGGGAATTCCCGAACCCATTCTCGATCATTTCCCTTACCCGTTTGAATATTATTTTTGGACCTAAACGAAAAATTAAAATTTTCTATTCCCAAAAAAGATAAGAATTACGAGATGAGAGCGAGACAGGACACGATAGAAATTCCGATATGCCCAAGGCTAATTAAAATCATAGTTTCAATACACTCCGTCTCAAACGGATAAAAAAGGTACATTAATTTAAATTTCAATATGGGCCGAGCTGGTTTATTTCAGTTAGGCCTAACCTGTTTTAACATTTCTCTTAACTCAACCTAAGGGCGGGAAAGACGGCGAAGAGAGGGAGAGAGAAGAATGGAGTCGGAGAAAGTGGTAGTCGACGAGCTGCCTCTGGCTATCGTGCGCCGGGTGGTGAAGGAGAAGCTTTCGGAGTGCTCGCCGGATTATGACGTCAGTATTCACAAGGAAGCCCTGCACGCATTCTCTGAGAGTGCGAGGATTTTCATCCACTACCTCTCTGCCACGTACGAGTGCCTCACAAACCCTAACTTTTTTTTATGGTCACGAATTTCTTCACTACGATATAGTAATCACTTTCGAAATGTTCAAATTCTGCGTTATTTTCCTTGTGATTCTATTGATTAATTTTTATCTTTCGAATTGATGAATCCTGTGTTTCAAATTTAGTTTATTTTTTGGGTTGAATCATAGGGCAAATGATTTCTGTAAAGATGCAAGAAGACAAACGATGAAGGCCGATGATGTGTTTAAGGCATTAGTAGAAATGGAGTTTGCAGAGTTCATGGAGCCGCTTAAAGCTTCTCTTGAAGGTATATTGTTTCTTCTGAGTAAAGATGTTGTTTTTGTTTGTTAAGAAACATGCTTAGGTTGTGACTTTTGTGTCTTGAAAAGTTCAATTCAACTCATTATCTATCTCAGAACTAAGGTGGGTTTTAAGTGAGTTAACTTTTGCGACACTGATCCAGATTTGTCCAGCTTTCGAGCTTATTTCTCTTCTATGTAATTTGACATGAGTTGTTTTTCAGATTTTAAGAAGAGGAACGCTGGCAAGAAGGCAGGCGGTGGAGCAGGTTTGAAGCCTGGTGGTGAAGCTGGTACGAAGCCCGGAGAGACCAAAAAGAGGAAAAAGGACGAATCATCAACGCAACAGGGTGCGAGGAAAAGCAAAAGAGATGAGGGAGGCAACAAGAATGAACAAATGGATAAGGTGTATGAAAATGACAAAACAGATGATAATGGAAACGATGAGAATGATGATGAAAATACAGAAGAGAGTGGGAATGATGAGGAGAACGAGAAAGAGAAAGAGAATGAAGGAAACAGTTTGGAGGAGAATGAGAATGGGAATGATCAGGAGAACGAGAGCGGGAAAGAGGATGAAGGAAACAGTTTGGAAGAGAATAGGAATGAAAACGATGAGAGTGGGGATGAGGACAATAGCATGGAAGAAAATGGGAGTGAGAATGAGGATGTTAATGGGAGTAGTGAAGAGGGAAATGGTGATGAAGAAGATGACTGAACTCAAAGGTTCCTTTTAGGAATGATATATTGCGTATTAGTTCTGATTTCGCCGTGTTGACTTGTATTTATTTTTGGAGATTGAAGTAAAATTGCAAAAATGCAAAAGGAAATGATAAGTCTTGTAAGAGACAAGAAAACAACAAAATGTCGCCTAATTATTCATTTTGATTTAGAGATAGCCCAAAAAGGTTGAGATGCAAAGTGTAAGCAAATGTTACAACAAGCAGAGCTAAACTCTTAAACTCTAGACACAATTTATTAATATACTTTTTGAGTTTGCAAGTATAAAAAGCTAAGGGTTAATTTGGCTTTCTTTCTACTTCATGTAATCAGCGACACTCTGCGAAATCTCATCAAGGAAGGAAACGAAACCCATCGCACTAGCAAAACCACTACCGTCGACATCTTGTTCTTCTATAAGATAGCTCTCAAAGGCGGTAGCATCATCTTGTCCCCCTCGAATGAACATCAGTTTTGGTGTGATGCTCCGTTCTTGCTTCACCTTATATATGGTCTTCCTCAGTAAACCTATTAAGTAAGATGGTTCGAATCAACATATCCAAGAAGATCTTTTAAGGTGGTTTAATGGGTTTCAATTGGCAAAGAATCTTACAGTCTTGAGGAGGCGGGAATGGTATTGATGGGTCTGCCGTTGATGAGTAGAAGACTATCAGAGTAGTATATGCATCTAGGAAAAATATCGGACTACCACTTGTTATCAATGCCGCACGGCTCAACGAATGGCGTGGGTATGCAAGTGTATCCGGTGTTGAATATGACATTAGCGCTGGGTATATCCCGCAATGAAGAGAGCTCGGCTCCAACACACTGGAACATATAAACACACAAACAGGAAATATAGAAACTTAATACTTGATTGTAAGCATTTTGAATAAAGTACTATCTTTAGTCTATGCAACAAAAGATACAATATAGTTCCATCACGACTCCCTAAATTATCTGTTATTAGTGGTTTATTGGGAGTGGTTACCTGAAAAGGCATTGCAAATAGATTCTGTAATCAGGATGGACACCTTCTTCATGAAACCGGAGAAGGGGATTACGGAGTAAGGCAAAGACTAGGCGGGGCAAAGGCTCAAGTTGAGGACATTGTGAAAATGTAATGTCAATTTGAGAACTCATTGACTTATTTCCGTTTTTGTATTGCACGAGTTGAAAAGCATCGTTGTATTGTGCAGTTAGGATGACTAGCCAATCATGAAGCAATGCCCTTCCTTCTCGGACTCCATCTTCTAGAGATGCTAAAATTACCTGCAGAAACATAATAACAAATAACATACAGAATCGGCACAGTAGAAATGTACTAATTTCTTTTGCTCAACGGAAGATATAAAAGAAAAAAAAACATGGAAGGACTTTTACCTTGTGAACGAGCAATGCGAGAACAACTTCATGATCCACACTGTCATAAATTTCATTGATGTTGTGGGCAGCTCCAAACTGCATGGTTCTGATCCTTAATCGTCTCTGAAGCATATGTTTGCCTCTACGTAACATAGATTGTATCAAACGTAAAACAAAATAATACTGGAAATCATTAACAGGATATAAAACGCTAGGGAAGTTTGAGGGTTAATGACAACACAAGCCTCCGGCAACGGACCAGTGTACAGGATGGGGTACAAGATTCATTTCTAGGATACAAAACGCAATGAAAGTTTGAATGAAAGAAAAGCAGTTCAAAGCTTAGTCCCATATTAACCAGTTTGCCGCTGGTGTGCAATGACAATACAATCAATCTACAGTTTTACAATGGATCTGATCTAAATATACCTGCTTAAGGATGGTATTTCTGAATTTGACAGTCCCGGAGGTACAACAACTGTGTATTGAAATGCAATTTGCACAACTGGTTGCTCTCCAAAATGTCTGGAAAGGATGATGAGCAATAAGAAGTTAGCATCTGAGTGCCATGTCTGTTCACCGAATTAATGACTTCTTAAATGCTTAGGTTTTATTCTTCATGCGTTCGGCAATTTAGTAAAAAGTTCTATAATTTTTAAATACTATGTAATATCAGGTCGGGAAAGCATGACAATGACTATTTACAGATATATTGAGAGTCAAAATAGAAGTAAAAATCAATGACACAGTGATTGTATGGAAACCACCCGCATCTGTTTCATTTTTTATAACTATTAGAGAAAACCTATAGGATAAAGCACTTATTATTAAGTGTACCTGGAAAACCCAGTATTATCAGCAAATTCAAAGTCATAGGCATAGGTTGCATATGAATCACAGCAGATGATATGTTGAAGGTTCTCGTACTGTGGATCGGGAAAAAAGTGACCAAACTGCAAGTAAGGCAATATAGTTAATAATAGGAAAAGAAAACCCGAACAAGATCATGTGAACTTTTGTTTCTCACTAAAACCACATACAGAGTTGCCAGGTTTGAATTCAGTTGACGTCCGTAATCTCAAGACGCAATTGAAAGCATACGGCCGGCTAAGCATCCGAAACCTGCCAAAAAAACATCATGAATTTTTGTTTCAGTTAACATGGTAACACATGAATAAACAACAGAAAGCCTTATATATCTGTTGAAGTGGAAACAATGCTGGCCAAGCATCAGAACTAACATGTCTTGGGGAAGAGTCGAATCATCCGTGCTTGAATACAAAAACAGTGAGCCACCACTTTCAATGCTAAGGAACTTTAAGGATGCTAAATCTGTGTATTCATTTGTAACTGCAAATACGTCTACAAATACACCTGATTGGACGGCAATGGTGGCCTATAAAAGAGCCTTCAGTTCCAATCTCAATATATATATATGTATATTGAATCTTCGAGATAGAAAATCTTGAAAGAAGACTTACTAGTTCTTTGTAAAATGGTGTTTGCTCAGGAAGCAGAGCGCGATCAGCATCTACCCTTTTACTTGCATATTGTTCCCCATACCTACTTGTATCCAGTTGTCCACGTCCATAATCAGGAGGACCAGATAAGAAAGCAAAAACCCTAGCTGCATTTATATCAAGTCAATAGAACACTACCCACTGGGAAACAATCTGGTGAGGAGAAACACTAGAATACGTTGAAACATATAAAGTATATGCATTTTCACATACCTAATGCAAAAGTATTCCCAAATTCAGATCCTAGATAGTTAAAGAGAGCTTCCATAGCTGTACCAAAGCCTCTACCACCCATCAACACACTATCCAGCCCTTGAGGTGCTCCAGCTGATCTTTCCCAAGAAGTTATTGGTTTGAGTGTCTCAAGAGCTGCAGTAATACGGTCCTTGCAAGTATCTATCTGCAGGAAGTATATTAGGGAATTTAATCTGTTTACAGGTGTTTCAAGCCATGTGATCCAACAATAACCATGAATGACCAAGCACGTATGAAATAGGGGAGGAAATGTCAGAAAAAAGGAACATACTGGAGCTAAAAACTGTAACAAGGGCATGACATCCTGAAGTTCTAGTGATAAACTGCTCTCCACATCAGGGGGAATGAATACATTCTTTACAACTGGTATAGGTCCTTGAATATCATACAGTCCTATCTTGTGGCTGAAGGTAACGAGACCGAAAAGAGCCCCTGGACTTAGAGCTGCAACATAGAAAACATGAGAGAAAATTCACCATCAGAACACAGTCACCAAAAAGAAAAAATAATCCTTGCGTTAGATTGTGTGAAGTGACCTTCCAGAGCGGCTAGCAATGCACTTTTCGTAAGCTCCAAAAACTCCTCAGAAGCTGCAGATTGGAAAAAAAGATATATATAAAATAAAATAAAATAAGTAGTTATGAGCAACACAAAAGTGCAACATTTCCAACCAAAGAGATGGCACTAATACAATTATCAGACAGCAACACACAGCAGATTTGAAGAAATAGAGCAGAATGATGTTAAGCAGGTAAAATTACAAGTACATTGCTCTTGCGGACAGCTAAATGATATATACAAGAATGAGAGACCTCGATACTCATGAATTACAATACATTGTATCGCAAAAACATTCATAATAAATTTCACTCTACGGAACAATTCGAAGTAAAATTACTGCTACCATGCAAAGCCACAACGTATACAAGCCCAATCTGGATAAGAACAATAGGAAACATACAAGCACAAGCTATAATTCAAAATCCAAAAAAACTCACTTCCATTTACAACTCTTTAGAAAATTGCAATGCAAATTTCATCAATGCACAATGTAACCACAATCTACAATGACCACGATGAGAATTGAACATTAGCGAAAAGAAAACAAGCCTTACACGAGAGATCAATCGCCGCAACATATACAGGCCGTGCTTGCGTCATCTCTTCCTCCGATCCATCCACTAGAAACAAACAATTAAGGAAAATTCAGAACCTGTTCCAACAAAAACGAATTAGTAAAAAGAGATGGTATAAGAACGAACGAGGCAACTCAAGATCAATGAAGGAGGAGGTCATTTCAGGTATAGACTGAGGATTAGAGTAACGAGCAATGGCATCAGAAGGGAGTCCGTTGAGAGTAGCGCAAAGCGAGCAGTTCCAAGCCCATTGGTCAAGCTCACAGTAGGTGTTGAAGTAAGCGTAGCAGTTTTCGCAACGAGGAAGAAGGTGACCATTGGATCCGTAAGCTGGTCCGATTCCGTTCTCGTCTTTAGCCGCGAATGGTGTTACTGTCAGTCCCCATGGGAGTCCTGACGCCTCTTGAGCGTCCGCATCAATTGGGAAACGCGACACCGTTGCTCTGACAGCCATTTTTCAGATCTCAAAATAAAATTTTGTTTCTGAATTAAGGTTTCGGAAAATTGTTGGTGTTAGTTGAACGAACCCACAGAGAAAAACTCAGTAAAAAATGATTAAATTTTTATTCAACTTAATGGTTTAGAGTAAACCACAGTATAAATTGAGATAAACCGACTCAATTACATTAATATTCTCCTCCAAATGGTGTAAAGATCGAAGATAATACCATCTTGCCAATCAGATTATGAAATTGAGTCAAAAATAACAGCTTAGTAAATACGTTCGCAAGTTGATGAGTTGTACGGACATGTAAGGTTTTGAGAAGGTCATTCTCAACACGTTCTCGAATCATATAACAATCAACCTCCAAGTGTTTGGTTCGTTCATGAAAAACGGAATTGTTCGCAATGTGTATGGCTGCAGTTGAATCACAGTACAAAGCAGCGGATTGATGTTGTGGTACATGTAATTCACGTAGCAATTTGACTAACCAATCAATCTCCTTAGCAGCAAAATACATAGCTCAAAATTCAGACTCTGCAGGTGAAGAGAGAAACTGTATCATGTTTCTTAGATTTCCATGAAATAAGAGAAGGTCCAAGAAACATACCGTAGCCAAAAGTAGACCGTCGAGTATCCAGATAAGAAGCCCAATATGCATCAGTGAATCCCTTGAGCACAAGGTCAGATGTCGAAGAATAGAATAAGCTTAAACCAACAGTTCCTTTCAAGTAATAAAGCACTCTATGTTAGCCTTGAGATGAGAGTGTCATGGTGAGCTTGAGAATTGAGAAAGCTTGTTCACAGCTTAAGTAATATCGGGTCTGGTAGTAGTAAGATACACCAATTTACCAATCAAAAGACGATAAGCTTTTGCATCATCAAGTACAGGTTCATCTTCATGTCAATGAAGCTTCAGATTAGGTTCCATAGGGACTGAAACAGGTTTTCATCCCAGTAAACCAGCATCATCTAATAAATCCAGTGTGTATTTCCTTTGATAAATGGCAATTCCAAAACTGAAACGAGCAATTTCTAGTCCAAAAAAATACCGTAAAGAGCCTAGGTCACGAAGTTTAAAGACATTTTGTAGAGCTTCTTTCAGTTGTGTTGTGTCAAATGCATCATTACTTGCAATGATTATGTTGTCTACATAGACTAAAACAGCCATGAATCGGCCATTATTTTCTCTCGTAAATAATGTATGATTAGCATGAGATTTCTGGAAGCCAAGAGCTTTAAGAGTTGAGCTGAACTTGATGAACCATTGCCGTGAAGCCTGTTTTAAACTATACAGCGACTTTTGGAGTTTATAAACTAGATTTTCTAGGAGTATTTCCCCATCACCATGTGTATATCCTTGAGGAAGTTGCATATAAATTTCTTCATCAAGATCACCATTGAGAAAGGCGTTAGAAATATACAATTGATCCAAAGTCCAGCCATTAGCAGCAACAACAACAACAAGTAAAGCTTTAACTATGGTCAGTTTAGCAACAGGAGAGTAAGTTTCAACATTGTCTATAACTTCCTTTTGTGTGTATCCTTTAGCAACTAAACGAGCCTTGTATCGCTCCAGAGAACCATCTGAATTTAGCTTCACTTTGTATATCCACTTGCACCCGATTGCCTTTTTATTAGAGGGAAGAGAACATATTTCCCAAGTATGTGTGCTCTCCAAAGCATGAAGTTCATCATTCATAGCTTTCAACCAATCTGTAGATTTCTTAGCTTCTTGATAAGTAGTTGGTTCCGAATGGATGTTGACTACACAAATGAAAGCCTTAAACGGATCTGATAGTTTATCATGATTTATATAATTGCTCAATGGATAAGGAATGTCAGATTCAGCAATATTGTAGTAATAATCCTCCAAATATGCAGAAAGTTTGACATTTCTACGAGAGGAAGTAGATGTAGGAATAACATCAAGTGGAGGCACATTAGATGTTGAGGAATCTGAAGTAGAATCGGATATTGAAGCTTAAGAAGTAGGTGTAGGAATTGACTGAGATCCATTAAGATTGTCATCCTCAGGAAAGAAATCTGGTAGATCATTCACAGTCTTTGAAGAGAGTGGAAAGATGTCTTCATAGAATGTAACATGTCAAGAAATAATGATCTGATTAGACTCTAAGTCGAGTAACTTGTACCCTTTATAACCAGAAGGCTAACCCAAAAACACACATGCTCATGCACGAGCTTGAAATTTGTGTCTATTCTTTGGGGAAGTGGAACTATAGCATAAACATCCAAAGACTTTAAGACTCTTATAATCTGGAAGTTTACCATTCAGTAGTTCAAAAGGAGACTTGTCCTGAAGTAAAGGAGTAGATATACGGTTTATGTGGAAAGCTGATGTGAATCACCCTAGTATTCAAGTGGAATCTATCTTTGAAACATCAGAGATCGAGCTACATTAAGAAGATCTTGATGCTTCCTTTCAACAACTGAATTTTGCTTGGGAGTTTCTGGACAAGAGTGATAAGAAACAATGCCCTTTTCATTGAACAACTTGGAAAGTTTCAACTCTAGAGCATTATCTGATCGAACTTCCTTCACAACTTTAGTGTATTGTGTTTCAATCATCTTGAAATAGCCAGGAAAAACTATTAGGACTTCATCTTTGGTACGCATCAAGTATATCCATATAGCTCTAGTATACTCATCTATTATAGTAAGAAAGTATTTGTATCCCTTTGTAGTAGTCACTGCAAAGGGACCCCAAGTATCAATTTGAACAAGATCGAAAGCATTCTTGCATCTGTTATTTGCTGAAGGAAAAGGTAAGTGTTTTTGTTTTGCAAGTGGACAAATGTTGCAATGAAAATCACTTTTATTCCTTTTTGTAATTCCAAGTACATTAGCAAGAGAAGAATTCTTATACATTGAGGGATGTCCGAATCTATTGTGCCATATTACAGAGTCAGCAACAACAGTGGAACATATCGATGTATTAGAGGCTGTAAAAGCAGTAGATGTATCTAGTATATAGAGATTTGAGATGCGTTCACCCTGTCCAATCGTCCACTCCCTGGTACGATCCTGAGTGGTGCAAGTATCCTCATCAAAGATAACTCGTGATCCCAAATCTATAGTTAACTGACTTATACTCAAGAGGTTAAGACAAAAATCAGGTATATAAAGAACGTTGTTAAGTGTCAGATGATCATTGATCTTAACACGTCCCAGACCTCCAATTTTCACACTAAAACTAGTAAGGAGAGTAGCTATAGACTTAGTTTCATCAGAGAAACTCACAAACATACTTTTATCATATGAGACATGGTGAGTAACACCGCTATCTATTATCCAACACTAAGGAGATAGGGTGTTTTTGGATGCTTTCAATATACTAATAAAGCAAAGAGTGGAGTGTGAAAAATCCATACCCGGGAGAGTGGTAATAGAGCCATTTGGAGCAGACACAATAGCCTTGGATGCAGTAGCTACATTGTTCGAAGTATAAAGTTGTGAGCTAAAATATGCAATGTAGTCCTGTATATGTTCTTTTGTCAAAGTGTTGATAGCATTTTCAGAGAAAGAACTAGCTGAAGCAATAGTATCTATGACATTAAAATTGGCAACAACTGGCTGAGTAGAGGTGATTTGTTTATCTGAGGTATTCTTCTGTTTTTGTTAATATCCTGGAGGATAGCCATGAAGCTTGTAACACTTATCAATTGTGTTTCCAGAATATCCACAATGTGCACAAAGAGGCTTGTTCTATTTGGGATTGTTGTAAGGACCTCTTGTACCATTCAAAGCAACACCAATCATCTTTGGAGGAGGAGGACCTAAGACCTAAAAAACTATAGCATTTGGTTGAAGGGGACCAATTTTTCTCTGATTGTGTTCTTCATCAAGTAGATTGTATATCTTTGTGAGATCAAGAACGTTTTTCTGCATTATGATCTGACTCCTAGCCATGCCATAGGATTTATTTAGACCTGCAAGAAACTTGATTACTCGAGCTTTTTCAGCTTTGGTATCCACTGTTTTGCAACATTTGCAATTATGACAAGTCTGTCCACAATCAGCACTGTCAAGTTCATCCCAAAGTGTCTTGAGAGTTTTGAAATACTCTGATAGACTCATAGAACCTTGTTGAAGAGACGAGATCTGTTGAGTCAGTAGATAATATCTTGGTAAATTTGTAATGTGACCTAGAAACAAGATCCTTCCAGATTTCTGCTCCATCATTATATCGAAGAATACTACCATATGGCCAAGATTTCTGCTGCATCATTATAGATCTTAGAGACAGAGTTTAGCAGCCAAGATTTGGCCATATTGTTGCACCGAGACCAAATCCGAAAGTGAATATCATCTTCCGGTGGACGAGGAAGAGAACCATCAACAAGTGCGATCTTATTTTTAGCTTCTAATGCTATGGTAATCGCTATATTCTAGGTTTCGTAGTTCGTTCCATCCAAATTTCATGAACAATCAAGGATCTATGATTGTCACTACTAGTTAAAAAGTATGGAGAATGAACACTATATATGGAGATAAGAGAAGGAGACTCACGCGGAACTGAAATCTCACGAATTGGAGTAGCTCTGTCAACAGAAGCACGAGTCCTTCGGAGACATCTGCGAATGGTGACCATCTCAAGAGAAGTGAAGATGAAACCGGAGCTAAAAAAACATCTTGAAAAATAAAATCCGATTGAATAATTAGTGAATTTGAACAAAACACAGAGAATCTTTAAAGATTCTGGTGTATCAGATGATGATTTGCGGAAGAAGAAGAAGAGTGAAGCGGAGCAATTGCTTCTGATACCATGTTGGTTGAATGAACTAAAAAACTCTATAAAAATGATTCTGTTTTTATTCAACTTAATGTTTAACGGTTTTGACAAAAAAAAATGTTTAACGGTTATAATGTTTCCTTATATACAACAAAATGGTTAAGATTAAACCACATTATAAATTGAGATAAACCGGACTCAATTACATTAATAGTTGGATCGCAAAAAGTGGATGAGCACGACAGGGATGTGCGCCAATTTGTCTCTGGCATGCGTTAGTTTATGATGTGAACTTTTACTTATTTGAGGAGCATTTGCAAAAGCACTTGGTACAAGTGCATTTGATACAAGACCTCTTTATTAGTTAATTTTTTATACATAATTTGGTTTAATAATTTAAAATTAAATGGTAACAGCTGAACGTAAAATCTACTATAATCTTTTTTAATCAAAATTAGATCAATAAGATTTGATATATAATCAAAATCTACCCAAGAACTCTTTTTAATCTAACTACCTCTTATAATGAGAAGGAGTAGGACCCCTAATACTAAATTCATAAACAGAAACTTTTTTTGAATCTCAGCCAAATCATGAACCAAATGAGTATAAAAAACAAGAAACACAATTATATACCTAAGAATTATTATTTTATGTATAATTTAAGTAAAATATGTAGACATATGAAGTAGTACTTGGCCCTAGTACCGAGCTGATATAATTTAAGTAAATGATGTGAACTTTTACTTATTTGAGAAGCGCTCACAAAAGCACTTGGTACAAGTGCATTTGATACAAGACCTCTTTATTAGCTAATTTTTTATACATAATTTGGTTTAATAAATTAAAAGTAAATGGTAACAGCTGAGGTAAAATCTAGTAGAATCGTCAAATATGTACTGTTCACCTGGATTATTATCTAGAACATTCAAGAACTATTGTACCGAGCGGAGCTTGAAATTCACATACTTATAAGAGATAATTAAAACAAGTATATACTATTAAAAATAATAAAAATACAAACTCTATAATTAAATAATGTACCTTGATGTGTGATAGAGCTTGATTCTTTATTAGGAGGCAGATAGTGTATCTTGTTACCGAAGACACCAATTATCACAACTTCAAAATGTGAATTCTCTTTGTACTCAAAATTTAGTTTGTAACCTAATTCGATGGAATGAGCTTCTACAAAACCTCTCCAACCATCATCAAACCAAATCTCATCACCTAAATGTTTGATCTGAATAGTGGTTGTGTATCCCGATGGAGTTTTACGAGTAATCAGATCGTTTTAGTTCTGACGTAACTCTAAAAAATTCATCTAGCACTAACTGTGAACATGCATTACCATGAATTTAAATACTAATGAGTTTTTGAGGACTAAATACATACCAAAGACGATAACTTAGATCAAACAACAGAAAGAATAGAAAAGAGAAGATTCGATTACCATCACCCCAATTTTGAGGGTCCCCTCCTCTCTATGAAATCTTTCATGAATATAGTGATATATATGCATCTTGAATGCGATTTGGGACTTTGTTCATGTTGTTCTGTCTCGAATTTGCCATTTCTTAGAGAGCTTTTTTTATCGGGATTTTTTGGAGAGCTTATTACTTGTAAAGTTGTTGTATAACAAATGCAAACAATTATTATCTTTGGCCATATATAAAGAATACTATGGGGTCAGATTTTGAGTTTTCCATTAGAGTTCAACGATTCTAGTTGATTTAAAATTTTAATTTCAAAATTAAGCATAATCCTATTCATTTATTTAATTGTTATAAAGAGAATTCATAAATTTGTTTTTCTTAGGCTTCAAAACCATAAACATTTCAATATGTTAGCTTCCGAAAAAATTAATGGGTTAAAGATTGTTATATATATATATATATATATCTAAAGTATACGAATACAATGAAAAATTAATAATCCAATTAACTACTAATAGCAATCTGTATTTTTTAATTTACTGAATTGAATTTCATGTAATTTCAACCATATTTCATATATCATACTTCACATCAATTTAAATATTATACATTCAAACAAAATTTATATGGAGTTGAATGTTCCTAACTATCATAGAATTGTCTAAAATCCTTTTAAGATAAACTTTATCTCTGTATAACGCATAATCCTTAGACCATCTGTAAGAGCTCAAATTTTTGGCTAGATCAAACATTTCTCACATGGAATGAGTTACATCCATTGATATTGTTTCACATTTCCACAATTAAGCCAAATTGGAAAGTCTTTCCAAAAAAATCACTAATTGCGAGGGACATTCTTTCTGAGTATTCAATCTACAAGTTGCAATACATAAAACTAATAATCTACATATGATGAAAAGTATAAAAACCCAAAAATAGTAAATGATCAAAAACAACTTACATTACCTCTCTAGAACGGTCGCATAAGAGATCATTTGCTTGTTTTCTTATAACTTCAGTGAAATTTTTTCCAACAATGTACAATTGGTCTCACTAGTATTATCCATGATTTGTAAATTCAGCTTTAACCTAATAAATAGAACATCGAATGCAATATATAAACAAAACAACGTTATCTAAAAATAATGAAAAGTATTAATGTAGTAAATTTATGTTAATTTTATTATGTATTCTCTCACATGTACTGTACCAAAAAGAATCATATTTCGTAGGATAGTCATTGCCCATTATACCTAACGATAAGCATAGAATTGCATCTTTGTTACATATATTGCAGCTGAAATAATATCATTGTGCCTCCCAAGAATCAAGTTCCATAGTAGTACATATAACACGACATTTACCAACATGAAGTCATAGTCGATAATAAACATACAAAGTAAGATAATCATTTCAACATATGAATAAATTTATATTTGAAAACACCATCAAATGAATATAATACATACATCAGTTGATTTATGTAATTCGGCAATAAATTTCCTAGGATACTCAAGCTAAATATCATCATCTCAAGAATTTATTTGTCTAATAGAGTTCAAGATGAGGAGACGAAGACCATTGCTCGTCAAACTGAATATATAATAAACAAATCCGTAGCATATAAAAAGAAGTGTTGCATATAAGAAATTATAAGGATTCATGTAAAAAATTGTTGTATCAAGTGCATTGTTAACAATAGTTGTATCTGTAAAAACAGTAAATTATATTAGAAAGAAAAAAAAAATTTATTACTAACAAAAAAATACAAAATGTTACCATTCTAAGGTTGCAGTTTTGAAAAAAAAATAAGCATGTAAATAATGCCATCTACGGATTCCGTACAGATTTTGGTGAAGGACTCAGCAATAGTGCCCCAAAAACAATATTGCAAACGACGATTAAAGGACATTAATCTATATGACTACAAATATGATCATAGATGAAAATACTAATATATTGTAAATTAAGAAGATAATAAGTTCAAGGTTTAAAATTCTTACTTATGATCCCTAATTTGAAAATCAATCTTCTTAAACTGTTAATCGCGAAACTTTAGATCATGAGTCTGTTGAGTACTAATGACTTGACCAAGGACATCTAAGAAAAAGGAAATATATATTATATATACTAATATCACAATCAATGGTTTTTTAAAATATGTACTCGTGAAAGCAAACGATAAACTCTGAATAAACTCCCGGCCAATATATCACAATGGTATTTTCCAGAGGGAAAATCATTGAAAGTTAGTAATGAGATGAGTTGGCCATCTACAACAGGACCACACGAGAAAATTGTAGTCTGGAAAAACATACCCCCTCCATTTATTAAAGAGTTTTATTCTAGGTTTAAAAAGTTGTTTCACAAAGAGTGTCATTTTAGAATATCAATGTAACTTTTTACAAAATTTTCTCTTTTTAACCTCAAATCAAAATAATTCATGTGATATCTAATAAATCATTACACTTAATTATTAGGGGTACAAATAATTTTTATATATTTTTTAATTTGTGTGCAAAAACATAGAATGATATTTTTAGTAAACGGAGGGAGTAACTTATAAGCAATTTTCGAAACTTTGTATTGATTTTTTTTTGAACACTAGAAAATTATGAATTACTTTCCAACCATCAGTAGAAATAGATTTCTCAAATAGACTGGTCGTATACTTCATACAATAGGCGACTATCTTCATACCCTTTATCAACAAAATGTAGCGCACATGATATGTATTTAATATAATTATCAAAAAACTAAAACAGTTAGAACGATTATGAAATGATGGTAAACTTATAGTTTTGTCTGCAAGAATCATAACAGTTTAGTTTTCAGTATCATTTACCAGATTATTTTCATGAGTGAAAGATTTTACACCTGACCTTCCATGTGGTTTTCAAAGGTATTAGGTCTTTGAAAATGCTAAATTGCTCTCTAGTATTAAGGAAAGCTAAAACCATAAGTTTAGTTATGTAAAAAGGTTGCTACTCTATTTTCTTTGTTTTTCCTTTCCGGATTCATAAGATAATGCGATTATATAAGAACCCTAATCCGAGTATATACAGAATAAATTAAATGGAGATATATTCCAAAAACAATTAAATGAAATTTTTTTCGAGATTAGAAACTAATTTTAGAGATATGTAAACACCATAAATTTAAACTCAAAATAAACATGATCATAAATTTAAATCCGTTCAAAAAGAATAAATTGAATCAGAAATTAATATATATATATATATATATATATATATTTATGTATTTTTTATTTGCATAAGATATTAGTAAATTAAAAATAATAAAGAATTACCCTAATTTCAACCTTATAAATATACACATAATATCCTTTTCTTGATAAACATCTTCGAATTTTGTTCTCCATTCAACAACTATTTTTATCTTTTTCCGATGTTTTATTTCATGTCTTCTTTTTTTACTATTATGTTTTCTTTTTAATGTCTTTATCGAAGGACATTTTAATAAAATTGCGTCATGTTGTGCTGCAAATTCTCTAACCGATATTCGTAACCTTAAATCCGTTTACAAGAAATTTCATGTATTATGCGACAAAGGTCCTGTTCTCTGTAGACTTTCTTTAGAAGAAGCAGACTTTATTTGTTTTTATTACCAATAAGGTAAGTTGAATCCAAATGTCTTTGCATAGTATCATAGAAATTAGCAAGACGCAAATATATGTCATAAGATATTGAAGACACAGTGAGAAAAGTAGTTTTGTTCATAATGGATATTTTGAATGAATGAGTAGTTAGTGTGTGATCCCAACCGATCTACTTATGTCAAAATTCTCGGTGATCAACCAGTGCCTAAAATTCTCGATGTTGTTTACAAGGTAACTAACATAATTCCACGTATGTAGGACTTTAACACAGATTCACCATGTAACAAAGATTTTGTGTGCAGGAAGGAGGGGATAACAAAGATTTCTAATAACCGAGTAACCAAAAATGTCTGACCAGATCTCGTCTACAGGAAGCCAAAAAATCCCTCCTGGATAGAAAATGGGCCCACTGGCCCTGAAAGCATCCCCACCAACGTCAAGAACTGTACAACCAACTGACGCCACACATAGAACTGAGCAGGAGAATATTAATGACAAAACGTTAAGTGCAGAAAGGGTTCAACGCGTGGCAGATTCACTCTTCACTTTGATAGAACAAATGGAAAAGGCAACTGATAGGTCCGAGCAGACCTCCGAGATGGTGGCCCAACTACGAGCCGAGCTCAGCGGGGATGTTGCCGCAGCTAGATGTCCCCAATCCCCACCTCGTCTACAAAGGCAACTATTCGATAGTCCTTATGTCAGAACAGAAGTCACATAAGCGCGTCCGAGTCACCGGCAATCCTGACACCTGAACTTGACAACCCAATAGATGCCGAGATACGGGCGTTAAGGACCAAGGTGAGCAGCATGATGGCTCAAATGCGCCGATCTCAGAGTTCAGTCCTGGAGATAGCGTGCGTACTATCCAAAACGCAGAATACTCCATTCACCAAATAACTTACAAGCAATCCATTTCGTCCCGGCTTGAAAGTCAAGTGCCCCATGTTTGATGGGAAGTCCGACCCCAGAAAGTTTCTCAAAGCATTTAATCTCGCCATGGGAAGGACGAGGTTCCTCTTTGAAGAAAAAAAATGCGGGCTATTGTCAGCTGTTTGTTGAAAATTTAACAGACGATGATGGAATGGTTTAACAAGCTCGATCAGTACTCAATTGGAAGCTTTCAACAACTTGCCGAAGCCTTCCTCAGGCACTACTCAGTGTTTATGCAGCGGAATGCCTCGGTAGCAGATCTTCAAGCTGTGGTACAGGGTCCCAGGGAATCCCTTCGATCCTTCCTTGGATGTTTTCGAGAGGTAGCATCTCGAATCACAATAACCAATGAAGCTGGTATCGATATGCTAAGAGAAGCCCTATACTACGACTCAGAGCTTATAGCCGACTTCAGGCTATGGTGCCCCCATCCCTAGTAGATGCCCTCCATCGTGGAGCGGTGTTTGCAGAAATAGAAGAGGACAGGGAGATAAAATTAAAGAGATATAAAAGCCAAACCCCAGTAACAAAGGAAGCAACTAGAGAGCCAGCACATGAGGAGTACCACGAACCGCACTAACATTACGACCGAGGATATAAAAACAACAAAGGATGAAAGCATCCACATACGCGTTTGACACCGCCGACGATAAATCTCAATGACCTTGGATCCCAGCCAACAAATGGTATAGAGATGCATCGCACGACAAGAACTCTTATTGCGACTACCATAAACAAATGGGACACGCAGCATCCCAGTACTTTCAACTGAAAGAATTGCTCTAAGCAAAATTAAAGAGAGGCGAGGTCAAATTCTCGAAACCCGAGTTACCGCACCGCAGTTCATCTGAAAGCCAAAGGTCATGAAGCCGTGTCGACGATATTACAGACGACAAAAAACCACCACCAAAACACGCAGATCACGAGGAACTCCCACCACCACTTCCCCGAACACCGTAATGATAATGGGGAGCCTGAAAGAAGGAAAGGATTCAGTACGAGCAATAAAGGTCCAGGAGCGTGAAGCTGAGACAGTCTGCATCAAAGCTGAGTAAATACATTCAACTTTACTCTGTGAACTCGTACGAACCACCCTGCCTACAGAAGTCATAAATTTCACCGACACCAACGCCGAAGGGGTCCAACACCCAAATGATGACCCTGTCGTTGTCACTCTATGAATAGCGGATTGTGACAAGACATGTATCCTTATCGATATAGGGAACATGAGAAACCTAATATTTGAAGAGGCATTAGACAAACTCGCGATCATAGACGAGGAAACAGAGTTCACAACAACAGCCTGACCACTCACTAGGTTCGATGGAAATCCGCTGCTAACCAACGGCATAATCAAACTCCCAATTCTCTTGGCTGGAATGACCAGATGGGTCAGGTTCCTTGTCGTCGACCAACCCACCATTTATAATATGATCATGGGAACCCCCTGGCCCAAGGCAATGAAGGCAGTGGTCTCAACTTACCACTTGTGCGTCAAATTCCCAACCGACCAAGGAATTTATACGCTCCACGGAAATTAGTGGATGGCCAGAACATGTTTTATTACCAAACACAAACTTAGAAAGTCAGCTGGGCATTCTTGCATGATCGCAAGCGAGGGGATCACAGGGGACCTCCCTCGGAATATACTGCTGGATGATCCTAGAAAGGAAACAATGGAATTGATCAGCCTGGACGCAAACAAACTGGACCGAAGTGTCAAAATTAGCCGCTAGTTATCCATGACTCTACGCAACGAGTTAATCTCCTTCCTTGCAATAATTAGTCAACATTTGCATGGAGTACAGAAGACATGTCGGGGATAGACCCAAAAATAATTACTCACGAGTTAAACGTTGACCCTACCCACAAGCCGGTCAAGCAGAAGAGATGGAAGCTCGGACCAGAACGCTCTCAAGCGGTAAACGATGAAGTAAACTACCTGACCAAGGTGGGCTTTATCACCAAAGTCAAGTACCCAAAGTGGTTGGCCAATCCTGTCGTCGTTAGAAAAAAAAATGGAGGCTGGCGAGTTTGTGCAGACTTCACCGACCTAAATAAAGCTTGCCCAAAGGATAGTTTCCCACTACAGCACATTAGCCGGCTCATCGAATCAACCGCAGAAAATGAGTTGATGTTCTTCATGGACGCCTTCTCGGGATATAACCAAGTAAAAATAAGCGCAGCCGACCAGGAAAAAACCGCCTTTATCATGCACTGCGGCACTTACTGTTACAAGGTCATGGCGGACTCAAAAACGCCAGTGCCACCTACCAGAGACTCGTGAATAAGATGTTCGGAGGACAGCTCGGGCAGACAATAGAAGTTTACATTGACGACATGGTCATCAAATCTCAGAACACCGAGACTCACGTCATGGACCTCACCAAATGCTTTGACATCCTTAACGCCTATCAGATGAAGCTCAACCCGTCTAAGTGCACTTTTGGCATCACTTCAAGAGAGTTCCTCGGTTACATCATATCTTAGAGAGGAATAAAAGCAAACCCCAAGCAGATAGCCGCAGTTCTGGACATGCCTTCCCCGAAAAATACAAGAGAGGTGCGAAGATTGACAGGACGGATCACTGTGCTCAATTGTTTTGTGTCACGATCAATAGATAGGTGCTTACCATTTTACCAACTCCTACGAGGGAATAAGCACTTAACTTGGGATAAGGACTACGAAGAAGCTTTTTAGCAACTGAAAACATACCTGGCCACAGCTCCTATCTTAGCTAGGCCAGAGACCGGGGACACCTTGTACTTATACATCACGGTCGCCGCCGCCGCAGTCAGTGGAGTACTCGTCAAAGAAGACCGCAGCAAGCAAAGACCTATCTTTTATGTGAGAAAGGCTTTGGAGGAGGCAGAGACCTGATACACTTCAATAGAAAAGCTAGCGTTGGCGGTAGTAATCGTGGTGCAAAAACTTTGTCTGTATTTTCAATAACACTCAGTTGTCGTCTTAACCAACTTCCCGCTCAGAACGATACTCCACAGCCCCAGCCACTCTGGGCGGTTAACTAAATGGGACATCAAACTAAGTGAATATGACATCAAATATAAGGGATGAACCAACGCGAAGTCCCATGTATTGGCAGACTTCATCATCGAACTGGCCTTGACACCGCAAAACAAAAATGCTCCAAAAGAAACGACCCGATGAACTTTATACACCGAAAGCTCATCATCTTGTCACAGCTCGGGAGTCAGTATTCGCCTCGAATCTCCAACAGGAGATATTCTGGAACAATCATTTCGGCTTGTCTTTCCTGCATCAAACAACAAAGCTGTATATGAGGTCTTGCTCGCCGGCCTACGTCTCACAAAAAGACTTGGCGTGCAACACATACTAGCCATGGTAGATTGGCAGCTTGTTGTCAACGAGTATAATGGAGAATATGTTGCCAAGTTTGAAAGAATGTCCACATATTTAAAATTGGTCAAAGACATCACCAAAGAATTCTCTACGTTTGAGCTTGTCAAAATTCCCTGCAGCGATACCACTTCGGTCGACGCCTTAGTATACAGAGTCAACCATGTCGACTGTATCGAACATCCAAGTGTCAAACAAACCAAGGATCAATGTCTTGTCAGCGACGAGATCAAAATAATGTTCGACAAAGCCGAAAACTCCAAGGAGAACATTCACGAAAGCAGCACGGACTAGAGAGCCAAAATCAAAGGATATACCTTAAATGGCGAGGCCCCCTCAAACAAATGGGAGGCTCGGAGGCTCAAAGCCAAAAGCGCCCTATACATGAAGATAAATAGAAACTTGTACCGATGAGCGGCAAATAGAGTATTACTCAGCTGTATTAACAATAAAGAAGTCCAGTGCGTCATAGCCAAAGTCCATGAAGGAGCATGTGGCAATCACTTTGGAAGACGGACACTGGTCCATAAAGTACGAAGCTTGGGACACTATTGTCCAACAATGGTCACCGATTGCAAAAAATACGCTAAGTCATGCGAAAAATGCCAGAGACACGCACCACTCATACACACACCAGCTGAGGAACTAACCTCGTCAATAATAGCATACCCATTCATCCGATGGGGTATGAACATAGTTGGACCTCTGCCCGCGTCAAGGCAAAAACGTTTCCTCCTCGTCATGACAGATTACTTCACCAAGTGGGTTAAGGCTGACTCCCTCACCAAGATCCAGGAGGACAATGTACAAAAGTTTGCCTAGAAAAACATCATTTACCGTTACAGATTTCCCTACGAGATCATCACTGACAACGGAACACAATTCACCTCGTCAAAATTTGAAGGATTTTACGCACGATGGAAAATCCACCTTAGTAAAACACCCCCAAGAATCTACAAGGAAACAAATAGGCCGAAGCTACAAAAAAAATAATCATCGAAGGCCTTAAAAGCACCTTGACAAAAAGAAGGGACGCTGGTCTGACGAACTCGATGGTGTCTTGTGGTCATACCGAACAACACCCCGAAGGGCAACAAGCTTAACACCGCCGAGGTCCTGGCCAAGGTCAATGTAGAAAGTATCAGCCGAGAGGTGTTCACACTCAACGAGGAACTCAATCAAGAGAAGATCTATGACAAACTTGACAATCTCGAAGAAGTTTGCTACCTAACACGAGTCAGGATCCAGCAGCACAACCGACACGTGGCAAAGTATTATAACAAAAAGTTCAGGCAATGAAGATTCACAGAAGGCAACTTTGTCATGCGTCAAGTATTCGAGAATACGGCCGAGCTAAATGCAGGGAAACCTTGTTCTAACTGGGAAGGTCCGTACATCATCTCAAAAGTAGTAAAGCCTGGAGTTTACAAACTTGTGATGATGTCAGGAGAAATGGTTCCAAGAGGTTGGAACATGACCAACCTCAAACGTTTCTATTACTAAGTATCGGAGGCGTGAATGACAGGACAACTCCTCAGTAAACACTGACAACGACGCCAACTAAGAGAGCTCCTCGGAAAATTATCCTACTTATATCATACACTTGTAACTAAGAACTATGTTCGGCTTGATCCCTGCAAAGGGTACGTAGGGTACGGCTATAATATAACCTATTTTCTTTTATAATATAAAATTTATCACATCATCTAAATTATTTCCTTGGAGAAAAAATAATAAGGAAATCGCCGACCTCAAAAAAAAACGAACTCCCTTGCCGGCTATACAGGGTAAATCAAACCATAATTCCGTTCCTATAAAGCCTAAATTAAAGTCGAGCACCCCACTCGCAAAAGGCATTCCAGGGTAAGCTTAACCATAGTTTTGCACCTAAGCTTAAAAAGCCGAGCATCACACTCGCCTCGGTGCATAGGGTAAGCTGGGCAACGAGCCCGTCCCGACAAAGGGGTACCAAGCAGATTAAACGACAAAAGTTACACAAACTACCAAAGCCAGATTGGACAACAAAAGATACTTCGTTAAAAAAAGAAGTTACCGAAGCCACCTTCAAAAATTACAAAAACACAATCTGATTGTGTACAACAAAAACACCCAATGAAAGTCTAAAAAAAAGAGGAAGGAAGAAGGAAAGGCAACAGAGATCGAAGACTAAATCTCCTGAGTGTCTCCCTATCTCCTGAGTGTCTCCCTCCTCGAGACCACGCGCTGATCGTTCATCTTGTGGGACCTCACTAACCTGGAGACTCTTCACAGTTTTGCACAACTCATCCAAACTGACGAGTACACTATCATTGTCATATGCGGCTACAGGCCAAAGATCCTCGTTGTCAAGATCTGGCACTTGGATGACCGAAACTTTAGCTTTGTAATCCTCCGCGTCCTTGGTCAACTTCCCAAAAATATCATCTAGAACCAAGACCCGCAACTCTTCCCGCATAAATTTGACACACTCAAGGGTACCTGATCCCTGATAACTCAACAGACGCGGCACGAACATACTCTTTGACACGCTTCAACTTGGCATTAACAAGCCCAAGTTCTTCTGCATGATGAGCCCATTCAGCCATGACCTTTTCACGCGCTTGCCGAATCACATCGTCGAACTGATCAAGAGCAGACTCAAACATGCGTCGAGCCGCATCAGCATCTTTCTGCAGTTTGCACACTTGCTCCCGCAAGCAGCCCACCTCTCCAGAAAGAGCCTCTTTCTCTGACCTCACTTCTCCCTGTTGGCGAAGAGCATCAAACATCTGATCCTCTACAGTCTAGCATTTATTTTTTTACATGCCCAATTCACAAATCAGCCCGTCCTTGTTGCTACCGGCAGCATGACACTCGTACTATTCACCAAGAAGGTTGAGGTTACAAAAACCTGCAAGAACAACTATCAAAAACCTACGAGGGTGAAAAGAAAACAAGGATCAACAAAACTAAAAAAACGTACATGAGCCAAAGGGGTCGCGGTGTCAGTGAAAAGTTCGCCTTCCAGCATGGTCTCTGATCTCGGCATTCTGCACACCGAACCCTTAGTCTTTTAAAAGAGCTCCACGCTCATGACACGGTCAGAACCGAGAGACTCTGTTCCACGAAACTTATAAGAAAAATCATAGCCAGACGATCCCCTTGGCATGCTCTCTTCTATACGAACCACCTTGTTGGCCTGAGTACTAGAACCATCTCCCTCGACGGGGCGCTTCGATTACTTCCTACGCAAAGGAGCATCCTCCCCCCTTACCAAAGCCGGCGTTGAATAACGCGGAGAAACCGTTACTAAAGGCCTTGGCAAAGAAATAACCAAGGCATTGTTTTGATCCGCGGAGACAGATGCAGATCCTCGCCCAGCCTCTTCATCGTTTGGCTTAGTACTAGCAACAACTATCTGGCTTGGCTCTTCATCTTCTAGGCTAAGTATGGCCAGCGACGAGGCAAAAAATTTCCCGTAGTTTAGAAACGGTCGGCACCTTGACATCCTTGCTCTAGAAGTTGCAAAAAACCACCAAAGTCAAAAAAAACAAAGGGGAACGGCCACGACCTTTACCTTCTCTAACTTTCTTCAAATTCTGCTTTGCTTTTGAAGTGTGGACGTCAGGCCACCGAGCAGCACTGAGTTTTTTAATTCTTCGAATATTGTCAAAGAAATTTGGAGGGTATGCAGTGATTCCTGGAGGATGCGGAACTAAAAAAAGAGAATTAAGTCAGAAACAATAACGAGCAATGAGCCCACTTAGAGCAAAAGGGATCCCTACCAGGATTAGGATTCCTGCAAGTACGGTAAAAATGCAAAGGATTGATAACCGAGGCGCCATCTATCCGGACGAAGAAGTAATGGTCCTTTCACCCATTGATCTTGCTGGAGAAGCCATTCGCAATGCTGAAGTCGTTCTTCATCAAGACGTAGAAGGTTCCATCCTTCTTTGGATTTACAGAAATACTCATCACCTCTTCAAAAAAGTGAGTCATCACATTCACCCCATACTCGGCTCCTATTATCAAATACCCCATCATATTCTTCAATGACGCTGTGGACAGCTGCGTAAAGGCAAGTCGATGCACGTAGTAGTTAATGAGCAATTACGGCAACAAAAACTGCATGTTGCGGTCCTTCAAGAAGTACTCGTTCACACACAAGTAACCATCGGGCGGCGACCATGGTGTTTGAGCTGGGCTCGAGACTCAAAAGCATATAGGAGCTGTGATTCGGCATCGGTTGATAATTCGCCACAGCGACCTCTTGGTAGTCTTTGTCGGAGGCCAATTGAAGGATCTTAGCCAACGCTGAGTCCGGTGATGAGCCTCAAGCACATCCAGATCGAGCTCGTCTAAGGCTATGGACTCGACATCAGAAGGGTTGTCCGCCACATCGATGATTTCGGGCCCCATATCTCTTAAGGGCTCGAAATGATCATCCAGCGAGGAATCCTCATTGTCATCTTCTAGCTCGCCACCATTCGCCGGCTCAGCATGACTGGAAGTCCCAGCCTTGTCAATATTTTTCCCATAGTCACTGGTTGTATCTTCCAACCCACCGGTGTTCACGTCGTGGTCACCTTCAGCAAACATTTCCCCAGATTAAGCGACAATTGCTACATCATCTCCAGCGCAGCCCTAGGTGATAGTCCTCAGCTCAAGAACAGTATCATCGCAAGGTAGAGAACCGGGCAAGTTGCTCCCCGGATCACCGACACCAACATCATCATCCCTCAGAAGGTTAGCTTCGACATTCCTCAATGAAACCTCCGCCTCGACATCTCTAGCTCTGGACTCGGCTTCAAACCCAATCGTCAAATTCACTGCACTGTCGTCCATAACCCTTAACCGATCGTAATCGGCACTCAACAATGACGACCCAAAACATTCCATGACGCCCCCTACCAGACACCAAAGACATGGAAAGATAGACGGCACCTCAGAAGAAATCAAAGAAACAAAATGAAAAAGAAGAGAAGAGAGAAAGTATCTGGAGAGATTAGCAAACGTGATGAAAGTGAGAAGAGTGAAACAAAGTATGAAATTTTATAGAGGAAGGGAGTTCAAATATCAAAGAGACGTAATCATTAGACCTATCCAAGCCCTTACGTCGGTGTGACATTTTGCTCAACCGTGCATCAAATCACCAACAGATGCACAACAAAGGGACGCTACATGGATAAGCGTGCGCCTCGTAAAAATATATGAAACAACGTGGTGATTCAAATCATCACCACACTTCAGGGAGGGCCATTTTTGGGGGTTACTAAACTTACTCGGTCCAACAAGAAAGATTGACAGGCCCAAGAACAAATTGGGCCTGGGCCGTTGCCTTTGGCCCGTCCGAAGCTGGAGCCACGAACAAGGCCCATGCCCAATCGTGTCAGCGATTCTAAAACGTACGACATCCCCTATAAAAAGGGAGGCGAATCATCAGCAGAGAAATATGTACTGTTTACCTGGATTATTCTCTAGAACACTCGAGAACTATTATACCAAACCGAACTTGAAATTCACCTCTTTTTACTTAATAATAACTACTCAATCCCGCCTCGTTATATTCTGGTCGATTTTTTTTGATTACTTAAAATAAACGAAGTCTTTGATTTGTACTCAAAAGTACCGTACCGAAGCGACTACAAACACTTATTACTCACCACAAAATTAAAATCTTTCACCATTGCAGTATAATAGTCACTCTTTATTGCGTAGTTACACCTTTATGCCCTAGCCACATTTGCTTATCATAGTACCCTCTTGAACTAGGCTTTATACATGGGATTTCATCTACAAATTGGCAAGTAAAAGAAGTTCAGTTATTGAGCTTTCTCTTTTCACCTTGTGGCCGCCTAGTGACTAATGTAGATCCCACTAAGAGGATACAGTAGATACTGTGATAGGATCGAACTTGTGATATGCCAAGAATCCCAATTGATCTTCAGCCAGTGGCCCACACACTTCTCGGTGTTGCTGAGATTTTTTAAGTCACATACTTTATATGACTCAACTAAACCATTTGACGTAACATGATCTCAATATTAAAAGGTGTGGTCTTAATTAAATCATGTTTAAAATAGAGATTTGAATACCATATCGGCTTTATCTCTCGAAGCAATCTTTTCTAGCAAAGGTAACTTCTTTCTCTCTTCACACATTCGAATCTTTCAGAGAAAATGTCTAAACTCTTTGTTGTGTAATTGGTTATCGGCTTGGCCGGACAATGATCTTTCTCTATGTTAATCTTACTGTCAACGGTTGCAAACTCTTTCACCTCTCAACGTTGATTTCAAATCTTTAAGAGTAACTCTTCGGTGCTTCCACCGCTTCCGAGGAGGTACTGAAATGGAGACTAGCTTGGTGGCTAGTTGATTAGGATCAATAAGTTGGGTCCTGCGGTACCAGAGCTTTTTGGAGATTCCACTTATCGGAGAGATTTAACGGTGAGCTTTCTCAAAACCAATTGTCGCCAATATATTATGGAGATTGTAGATCAGCATCGGGTTTTATCGACATAACAAGATTGAGACTAGCAGAGTTCTCCGGCGGCGCTCTTGTCAGCGTTATATCGGACTTTGCATGGTGGTACTTTCTCTGGGCTCAACATGTGGTAGTACAAATGCTTGAACGAGGCACACCTGTGAGCCATTCAGGATTCTAGGTCTAAGTGAAATTATACTGCTTAATTTAGCCTATTAATCTGTATTTTGTTCTGTTTTATGAACCAACTAGCAGTGGACCCTCGCGAACGCACGTGGGAGGGATTTTAAATTCTTTTTTTTATCGCAAATCAACTCATCATTAATCCCAATAATTCATACACAGACGTCATTTGCCACATCCTTAAGTAGCCACACCGGCACACTCGAGTATAGCATAGGATTACAATATGTCAAAGACAATGAATACCTAGCTACCCGATGTGCAACTTTATTCCCATCCCTTCTATCAAACCTAACAACACACCCAAAACTTTGATGGAGAAGACATTTAATATCCTGGATCAAAGGTTTAATAGCAGGCCAATCATCCTTTTTTTGGAGAGCATCCACTTCAAATTGGATTGTTTTATATCCAAGAGATAATGTAGACATAATTGCCCAACGAAGCCCTTCGAGTTCCATCTCAATCACCGAGCCTACCTTTGGAATCTTCTTGGCACCAATCCATCTAACCTCACCTTTATGATCCCTTAAAACCCAACCTAAACCACCATCGATGGAATCCTTATCCCACGTAGCATCTGAATTACACTTAAGGTGTGGGTGAGTCGGAGGATACCATTTCTTTTCCACTTGAGGAGGCACATTTTGAGGCAAAATCTTGTCCTCAAGACAAGTATTCTTACTCTATTCCTCAGCATCCCACTCAGCCCTTTCTACCAACACTTTCCCATCAACAACAATATTCTCATAAAAAAAAGCATTACAGGACTTCCAAAGCCTCCATAATATTCACGGACTCATATCTTCCACCTTCTCCTTAGACAGGTGATCGTTTGAAATATTCAGCACATAATAGAGATTTGAAAATAGAGACTCACCCATCTCACCTGTAGAAGGCGCAGGGATAGGAGATAGAGCCCAAAAAAGTCTAGCATAAGTGCATTTGAAAAGAAGGTGGTTAATCGTCTCTTCCTCCAAACAACACCTGCTGCACACACTATCTCTAAGCAATTTCTTCCTCTTTAAGTTACTTGCAACAGGTAAACAATTTGAAGCACACTTCCAGAGGAAATGCTTAATTTTTGGAGGAGCGTCAATCTTCCAAATCTGAGCAAATAACCCATCCAAACTCGGCTGTGAAACAACAGGAACAGATAAACGAGTCTAGATAATGTTATTAAATACCCAATAGCCAGATTTCACAGAATAAATTCCCTTTTTATTGAAGCTCCAAAAGAAACCATCCTCAGAGTGTAAACCCCCTGGTCGGATTTGTAAGATATCCTTGATATCCGATTGTTCACACATCTCATGAAGTTTCAAGAGGTCCCATTCTCTTTTATCAATAGTTAGGAACTCCGAGACTCTCATATCCATATAAGGGGCTGTCAACGAGTTTCTAGAGGTCATGTCTATCAATGGCGCCCTTGGAGGGGCTGAAGGGATCCAAGGATCAGCCCACATCCTAAGAGAATCCCCATTACCAACAGTTCTTCGAGTTCCCACAGCAATCAGCTCACGCGCACACATGAGACTAGTCCAAGCATAAGAGGGTCTAGAAGCCTTTGGCGCCTCCAGAATTGAGGAATTGCGATAGCACCGACCCTTGTAAATTCTAGCAACCAAAGAATGAGGCTTAGTGAGGAATCTCCAAACTTGTTTCCCGAGCAAAGCAATATTGAAAGTCTCCACATCTTTAAATCCCAAACCACCCTCATCTTTCCTCCAACACAGATACTGCCACTTTTTCCAATGTAAACCGCGGTTATGTTCTGCATTTTTCCACCAGAATTTTGCCATTTCCGAGATCAGTTCATCTATAATCTTTTTTGGCATCTTAAAACAGGGCATAGAATAAGTTGGGAGTGCAAATGCAACCGCCTTAAGTAAGATCTCTTTCTCTGCCATAGATAAATACTTTGAGTGCCAATTGGAAATCCTCTTCTCCAACTTTTCTTTAATATAGCTGAGAGACATCACTTTTAATCCCTTGAAGCTTTCCGGTAGCCCTAGATAAGATCCAGATCCTCCTTCCGTGAATATACTCAGCTTTTGCTTGATTTCCTCTCTTCTTTGACCACAGATCTTTTTCCCAAAATAGATACTCGGTTTCTGAAAATTCACTCTCTGCCCAGAGGCAAGAGTATATTTTTCAAGAATGCTAGAAATCTGATTTATTTCTTCATCTGATTGTTTACAGTACAGCATGCTGTCATCCGCAAAGAGAAGATGGGAAACTGCAGGTGACGTTCTAGCAATCTTCAAACCAGAAATAAGCCCTTGATCTTCAGCCATCTTCATCATCTTTACCAGAACTTCAGTGCACAACACATATAGATAAGGGGACAAAGGGTCCCCTTGTCTAAGACCTCGAGTCAGAATTATATTTTCAAACGGTTTCCCGTTAATCAGCACCTGATAACTGACCAAAGTAACACATTTCATAGCCCAATTTCGCCATCGCGATGGAAGTTCTGCCATTTCAAGAGCCCGAGAAAGAAAGGACCACTCAATACGATCATATGCCTTAGATATGTCGGTTTTGATGGCAATGAAATTCTCAGAGATCTTCTTATTAGAGTTGAGTGCATGGAGAAGTTCATGGGCAATCAGAATCGGATCAGAAATAAGTCTTCCTTTCACGAAGGCGGCTTGAGTCTCGGAAATCATCATGGGCAGAACCTTCTTTAGCCTATTAGCCAACAATTTTCCGATGATCTTGTAAGCTACGTTGCAGAGACTAATAGGACGGTAATCACTCATACATACTGCATCCTTCTTTTTGGGAATCAAACAAATGGTAGTGTGGTTTAACCCAGCTTCCATCTCTCCTGTATCCAAAATTTTTTGCACCATATGGAGAATGTCTTGACCAAAATCCGACCAGAAATGCTGGTAAAAGAAGCCATTAAACCCATTAGGTCCAGGGCTCTTATTAGGGTTCATCTCAAAAATTACTTTCTTAACTTCACAAAGAGAAGCATCCCTTATCAATTCATCCATAGAGACAAAATCCAGAATATTCATAGGATCCAGGTTAATAGAGTAACCTTTGTCTTCCGAACTGAAGATATGATTGAAATAGTTCACTGCAATCCTCGCCAAATCTTCATCATTGTGCCACACAATTCCTTCTTCATCCACTAGCTTTTTAATTCGGTTTTGTGCTCGACGAGGGATTTTAAATTCTATGTTTTAAAAATAGGCATAACTTGTAATTAATATGAAATATAAAATTGAATCTAAAAAGAGAAATTAAATACATTAATTTAATTTTTGTTTTGTAGTGAATAATTATTCTAGAGAGAAAATACATTATGGGTATGTATAATTACAAAAAAAACAACATATTTCTTAATATATGTTAGATGACAGATTTACAAACTTTTGTGAATATTAGTTAAAGTTTTAGAATCAAAATGTAATAGACAACTAATTTCAAGGATATTTTATAGAAGATTAAAATTATTTTTAAACATAAAGAGATATAATTTCAAATTACAATTATAGTTGATCGATAGAAGCAAAGTGACCAATAGACAAACTAAAATAGGAAAATAAAGTATTTCTATTAGTCGTATCCAATGATTTTTTTTCCTATTACACTTCACATACCTATAAGAGATAATTAAAACAAATATCTAGTATTAAAAATAATAAAAATACAAACTCTATAATTAAATAATGTACCTTGATGTGTGATAGAGCTTGATTTTGCATCATGAGGCAGATAGTATATCTTGTTACGGAAGACATCAATTATCACAACTTCAAAATGTGAATTCTCTTTGTACTCGAAATTTAGTTTGTAACCTAATTTGATGGAATGAGCTTCTACAAACTCTCTCCAACCATCATCAAACCAGATCTCATCACCTAAATATTTGATCTGAATAGTGGCTGTGTATCCCGATGGAGTTTTAAGAGTAATCATACCGTTTAGTTCGGGCGCAAATCTAAAAAATGCATCTAGGAGTAACTGTGAACATGCATTACCATGAATTTAAATACTAAAGAGTTTTTGAGGACTAAATACATACCAAAGACGATAACTTAGATCAAACAATAGAAAGAAAAGAAAAGAGAAGATTGGATTACCATCGGCCCAATTTCGAGGGTTTCTTCTCCTCTATGAAATCTTTCATGAATCTAGTGGTATATGCATCTTGAATGTGATTTGAGACTTTATTCATGTTGTTCTGTCTCGAATTCGCCATTTATTGGAGAGATTTTTTTAATCGGGATTTATTACTTGTAAAGTTGTTGTATAACAAATGCAAACAATTATTATCTTTGGCCATATATAAAGAATACTATGGAGTCAGCTTTTGAGTTTTCCATTAGAGTTCAAAGATTTTTAGTTGATTTACAATTTTAATTCAAAATTTGAACGTAATCCTATTCATTTATTTAATTGTCATAAAGAGAATTCAAAAATTTGGTCTTTCTTGGGCTTTAAAACCATAAACATTTCAATGTGTTAGCTTCCGAAAAATTAATGGGTTAAAGATTGTTATATATATATATCTAAAGTATACGAATATAATGAAAAATTAATAATCGAATTAACTACTAATAGCAATCTGTGTTTTTTAATTTAACGAATTGAATTTCATGTAATTTATTCATATATTATGCGATGAAGGTCCTGTTCTCTTTAGACTTTTTTTAAAAGAAGCAGACTTTATTTATTTTTATTACCAATAAGGTAAGTTGAATCCAAATGGTTTTGCATAGTATCATAGAAATTAGCAAGATGCAAATATATTTCGTAAGATATTGAAGACACGGTGAAAAAAGTAGTTTTGTTCATAATGGATATTTTGAATGGATGAGTAGTTGGTCTGTGGATCCCAACCGATCTATTTATGTCAAAATTATTGGTGATAAACCAAGTTCTAATAGTAACATACTTAGACAATCTAGACATTTGACCTTCTTTTATGGTTGCATGAATAAGAGAGCCTTGTAGAACTATATATAATACAATTAATAGATTAGACACAATTACAAAAAAACAAACGAACAGCATAAACCAATATAAAGAAATTAAATAACAAATCCATTCATCAGCTAGAATCATTTCGATAGAATCATTTCGATGTTGTTTACAAAGTAACTAACATAATTCTACGTATGTAGGAGTTTAACACAGATTCACCATGCTGACTTGAATGGTTTTAGATCAGAAACATGATCAAAAGAAACCATGAGAAAAGTGGAAGATTAATAAACTTATGAAGAAAAGTGATATGATATTCCAGAAAAATAAGAATATAGTTAATTAGTTGTTAAGATATTGATTCCTATCTTTTCGCGTGAATAAGAAATAAATACAATTAAAAAGATCAGAAAGTTAATATTTTTTTTTTAGAAAAATATTTTAAAAATAGAATATATTGTTATATGATAGATTTTATTTTATGTAAAACTAGGATTATACTCGCATTATAACACGGGATAACATTGTTTTGATTATTTTTTAAACGGTGTTCATTTAGATTGTTACATCCGTATTAATATTTTGGAATATTATTTTTGATATATTATTTTAGAGGTCTGAAACCCGAATCAAAATTGATCTAAATTAGATGAACCCAACCTGAAAAAATATTCAAATGGGTCCTAAATTTATGTACCTCAAAAAAACAAAACTCGAACCCAAACCTAAATCAAATCAAGAACCAAATTTTAATTTTTTCGTGTTTTCTATTAAATCTTTTTAGTTTTGAATATTTATATAAAAATATCAAATTCAAACTCGATCCATACTGAACCAAACTCTATCCAAGAAAAAAATTTGAATAAGTCTTAAACTAAAATAATTAAAATAACTAAAATAACTAAAATAACCAAAATAACCAAAATACCGAATTAGATAAATCGAACCTGACAAAATATCAGAATATGCCTAAATCTATGTATCTGAAAAATCAAACTCAAACCGTACCGGAATCGAATCAATAACCAATTATATTTTTATTAAGTTTTAGTTTTTAAGAGTTTTGTATAAAATCTGTTACAAAAACTATCTTAAACCTAGTTTTAAGGGTTTTTGTAAACCTTAGATTAATTTTATCATATAGTTTATAATATGGTCAAAATGAAAGTGTCTCCCACTTTAATATATAAGATATATGTTTTTTAAAAATAGCACTTATATAATTTAAGATAAGGACAAAAAGATATTTAAATTACCTGCTCGGTTTCTAATTAAATAAGTTAAATTATCAATTTTTATCGTTTTTAGATTAATGTATATCTTTTATAAATAAAAACAAATAAAGGCGGTTTAGAGCTACCTTGTATTAATTAATATATATATATACACGAGTGTAGGCAGTACTAATCCTATTGTCTTCTAATATTCAACCATCGTTTTCTTTCAATTTTTTTTTTAAATTTTTTTTTATCTAAAATCATGACATATTCTTGAAGTATTTTAGTGATGATATTTTGATGTTAAACGCCATATTATTTGTTGATAAATAAAATTGCTATATTGAAAATTTAATAATACAAATTATTACCATACTTTGTTGAAACGAATGAATAAACCTCTTATCATATTTCTCTTGAGGTTCTCAAAATACTTCTTTGAAAACGACATTCAATGTTTGATTTAGTGGTTTTCCAATTTTTATCTACGATCAAAACTTTTAAAACCGACTTAGACGTAACTCTGGAAAAAGCAACATAGAGTTGTCTGTGTGAAAAACACAGTCTAGGTAAAAATTTACCAACCTTAGACAAAGACTACCCTTGACTCTTGTTAATAGTCATTGCAAAAGGAACTGTTAATGGTAATTGCCTTATGTGCATCATGAACGACAATTTTGTATCGGATGGTGAAACCAATAGTCTTGGAATCAATACGATATAACCAACCCTATTACTGTGATAACTCTAGCTTCAACAACAAATTCTAGCAATTGGATAATTTTCAATCGTGTTCCATTCATCAGACCACCTGTAGAATCTATATTCCTGAGTAACATGACATGACAACCTATCTTCAAATGTAAAACATGGTTAGGTAATCCACCGAGTCTGACACTATTAAGGAAATCATCTGTCAAAACTGAATTATTCGTAGTACTTGTGTCAGACAAATCTATGCTAACCTAACTAAGATAAAGTCTTTCTTCACCTACAGAGTAGAAAAGGTTTGAAAAGAACATGTTAGTCACAAATGTAGACATAGATTATCATTGTAGACAATATATTAATCGAATTTCATTAAAACGTAAAAACAACTAACTTTTCAGTTTATTTAGCATATTCTCATTTACTAAATGGACATCATCATTAGTTGGACATAGAATAGCTCTTTCTTGAAAATGAATCAGATTAAACTTCTATTGTACGCAAACAGAATCTCCATAGATACCCCTAGTGATTGTATCGATTGAATCATAAACATCAGTAACTAGAGACTCTTTAGAAATATCTATGAGCACCTCACCATCATTCGGTTCATTAACTTTGCCATCTCTAATATCTAATATCCACTTGGAAAACTTTACAATCTTGCAAGATTACTCAACATATATACTATTAGAAATAATACGTATATTTTTTAGAGCTTCATAACCTTGCAATGATCCCATAGATAAGACCAATTGAGAGCAGCCATAACAATTTATGTCCTTCCAGCATTTTGAATAATAGGCAATACCTAACGAATATTACCTCCAAATACAACTACTTTTCCATCAAAAGGCTGGGTCCGTTCTTTTTGAATAATATCTTGAAGCTTCTGTCCAGCTATTCAAAACAGTGTTTGCTCATCATATGGCTTATATCCCATAAAATTAACGATGCTTCTTTGACTAATTTAGCTATATTCTAACCTATAGCGATTGCAATAACATGTTACTTGCTAAAGATAAATAATATAGATATACAATATTTTTAAAATTGTATTTTTGGTTCGGGATCTATTAATTTGCTCGTTTATAAAATATTTTCATAGGCAATTCATATAACAAATCTAATATTGTATCATATTAATAAGTTTTAAGTCCTAGCTTGGCTACATTGAACATGTTGTAAACTCATCATCATGTATAGTAATTCCAAACCTTGAGTGAGTTGTGTGACCGCCTTCTAACAAAATATAAGCAATGCCACTTGATGCAACATTTAGAACTATTAATCTTTTAGACCTAATTCCAACAGAATTTCTTTTCGACAAAAAGGTTCTACCGGTTCCACCATAACTATATATGAAATAAACTCCTTTTTTTGAACACCACTAACATTCAATAAAATAAGAGGGGTACAAGGTCTATGGGCTTACAGACTCATTAACGACACATGCCAGGGCCCATTTAGCCACCAAATCAGCCACATTGTTTTGCAAACGAGCAATGTAATAACAGAAGAAAACATCAAACTCTTTAGTGAAGTGAAGAATGTCTGCAATTATACCATAGATTTCTGGTAGGTGAAGCTTGTTGTTACTGCATTTATGAGTGTCTTACAGTTTGATTCAAACCATAATTGCTTAGCTCCTCTTTCTTTTGCTTCAGTGATTGCAGCTCTCATAGCTAGAGCCTCACTCATCAATGGTGATTCAACAAAATTGCAGCCACGAGAGAAGGATGATACTTTTCCTGAAGCCAGATCTTGAAGCGTCCAGCCCAGTTCCGCTTGTTGTGAATGTGCGAGCCAAGCTGCATCAACTTGGCATTTGAGGCGTGACGCTACTTGATCTGGTATCAACCATCGATTTGAATTAGTTGCAGGTAACAGATCTAGCTCCTTTGTTTCAATTTGAGCTTTTTTCCCATTCTTTCCCATCAAGAATAGCCTTTGTGATTATCTCTTCGGCCGAATAATCTACGGAATCAAAATTCTTTTGGTTTCTGGCCTTCCACAGTCCCCAGAGTATTCATGGACTGAGAGGGACGGTGATACCCAACAGCGGAGAAGTGATGCGATTCAAAATCTGGGAGAATGATTGATGAGAATTAGGGCTTGTACTTACTTGGATTGGTTCCCTCCAATGTGTTAGCTTCCAAACTTTCTTTGTCTTATCGCAGGTGAAAAATATATGGTTTTGTGATTTCATTTCATTGCACCAGGTGCATCTTATATCTGTTGCCACTTGCCTATATGCCAAATTTTCTCCTGTGGGGAGAGATTTTTGCAGAGCTCGCCAGATAAACATCCTGATCTTTGGCGCCGTATTCAGGTTCCATACTTTTTCCCTCCACTTAAAAAATGGTTGTTCTTGCCCACTATTGTTTGAATCTCTGAGTTTCATTGCTCTAGCATACCCAGATTTAGTGGAATATATATCTGAGGAATTATGAGTCCATATCTGCTTGTCTTCTTGTCTAGTTCTGCTTGCTTTTATGCATAGAATGATTTGCTCGTATTGAGGGAAGATTTTTTGTAGTGTGTCTCTGTTCCATTCTATAGAGTCTTCCACAAATAGGTCCTTCACTAGTTGATCTTTAGACTCACGGGTAGGTGGACCCATAGGCTGTTATGGATTTAACCACCCAACCCAGGTTTGGTTTCAGAAGGTCCCTTCTCTGGAGAATACTTCTCCAGCCATGTGACGCTTGGGTTTTGAGAGTTATTTCCATGAAAGCTTCATTGTGGCAGTATTTGCCCAGTAAAACCTGAGTCAAGAGAAAAGAAGGATTCTGGATTAATCTCCAACTCATCTTAGATCATAGGCCTTGATTAAATGCTTGAATATCTCTCATTCCCAGTCTTCCCATAGATTTAGGCTTTGCCGGAGATTTCTAGGAGATCCAGCACTTCTTCTGTCCTTCCTTTGCATCCCACCAAAACCTTGTCAACACCAATTGTATACTTCTGCACAGGGATATAGGTAGTTGGAAGCATGACATAGCATACGTCGGAATAGCAGATATGACACTTTTTAACATTACCAGTTTCTCAGCCGAGGATAGGAATTTGTTTGGCCAAGCTAGGGCTCTCTATCGAATCTTATCTACTATGCATACAAAAACATCCTTCTTCTGCCGTCCAAAAGATTCCGGTAACCCCAAGTACTTGCCATAACCACCTTCTTGTGATATGCCTAGGATGCCTTTGATCAGAACTTTCTTTGTATTTGACGTTTTTTTTTTGAGAAATATACAGTAGATTTCTGGGTGCTTATCTTCTGGCCAGAGATTGTTTCATACTTCCTCAAAATCTGATTGAGTTCATTGCAGTTCTAATCGTTCGCCTTACAAAAAAACATTGTATCATCAGCGGATAGAAGGTGATTAATCCGGGAACTATCTTTTCCAACTCTCACTCCTAGCAGTTTTTCAGAGAGTTGAGTTTCTCGGCATTGACCGGACAAAGTTTCACTGTAGAAAATAAAGAGGTAAGGAGATAAAGGGTCTCCTTGCCTAATACCTCGAGTTGGAATGACTCCACCTTGAACCACTCCATTAATCAGAAAAGTATAGGATACTGTAGAGACACAAGTCATTATCCAGCCGATGAAACGGGGAGGGAAATCCATTTGTTTTAGCACTCCTGCGATGAATCTCCATTCAAGTATATCGTAAGCCTTCATCATATATGTTTTAACCGCCATGTTGCCTTGTGATTTAGCTCCCGATATTTTTAGGTGATGTAACACTTCATGATTTATCATGACAGTGTCTGTGATTGCTCTGTCCGCTACAAATGCTGATTGGTTCTCCGATATAAGGTTCTGTAGGCTTGGTTTTAGTCTCTTTGCAAAGAGCTTTGCTATTATCTTGTAGTAGGTATTGCAAAGTGGAATATATCGATATTCTGAGACTCTCTTTGGGTTTTGGACCTTAGGGATTTTCCGGATTTGTGTCTCGTTTATTGTTCGGGGTAGTGTTCCTGAGTGGAAGAACTGATTAATTTCATCTACTAATTTCCCTTTCATCAAAAGCCAATGTGTGTGGTAGAAGCTGGCCGAGAATCGATCCGGCCCTGGGGCTTTGTCGTGATGAATACTTAAAAGGGCCTCTTTGATCTCCTTCTCTGTTGGTTCTGCTTCTAATCTCACTTTGTCTGATTCGCTAACTTTCTATTTCAGGGCCTCTGATAGTGTATTTGCAAGGAGCGTCGCATCCATGTCTTGACTAGTGAATAATCTTTGGAAGTACTCTGCAATGGTATTCACTATGCCTCTTCCTCAAAGATTTTATCTCCCTGCTCATTGGTGATTACTGAGATCTTGTTTTGAGCTTTCCTTCCCCAAGCACTGGCATTGAAGAAGCCAAAGTTTTTATCACCCAATTGGAGCCACAACTGTCTGCTTCTTTGTTTGCAGTATTCTTCTTCTTCCTTATATGCCTTTTTCAGTTTTGCATTTATATTTTGAATTTGTTTCTCATTTGGGAATGAATTTACCATAACCTGCTCCAACTCCTCTTTTGCTTTGCGATTTTTTTCTTAGCTGTTGTGATTCTGGTCCTTGTTCCATTTTACTATTGCCTGTCTGCATCTGATTATTCTTTCTATTACCGCTAACATTTCATTCTCATGCCAGACTTTTTACAGGATTTCTTTCAATTCAGAGTTATGTCTTAGTCTTCGATCATACCTAAAGATTCCTCTCCTTTTTTCAGATTTGGGATTGAAGAAAGATACTAGGGGTCTGTGATCAGATCCTTCATAGTGCAAATATTGGCATCGACTTGATGGAAAAACTTAAGCCCACAGACTGTTCAAGATCGCTCTGTCCAGTCTAGCATGGATCATTTGTCTATACCTTACACCTCGCCAAGAAAGGTAATTGCCTGAGTGTTGGAGATCAAAAAGTTCGCATTCAGAAAGCATTAGTCTGAACGATACAAATGAGCTTTCAGGTCTGGTTGTTCCTCTTCTCTTCTCAGAGTTTGAAAGGATTTCGTTAAAATGCCTTGTTAGAAACCAAGTCTCCTCTCTACTCTCAGCGATATTTCTGATTTGGTTCCATACCATGTTTCTTTTTGCAGCTTCTGGTTCTCTATATATAAAGGACGCATAGAAGGTTTTGCCTTTCACTTTGATTTTAGAGTCAATAATATTTTGGTAAGAAGATAAGACTTCTAGATCAATATCTTCCCCCCAGGTGTAGAAGGAGTAACAAGGAAGTTGTCGCCAAAATTGAGTTATTGCAGGTATGATGAAACAACACGGTATTGGTTTTTTATCTCAGTCAGAAATAAAAGGTTCAAGTCAAAATCCCTGACAAGATCTTTGAGCCTGCGAACTGTCACCAGATTCCCTAGCCCTTGACAGTTCCAAGCTGCAAAGGCTAAGGAAGAAGGCTTTGCGGTTCTTGAAAATCCCTCCTCGAACTCTCAAGCACTGTGCCTTATATCTGAGTGATGGATGGAGAATCTCTTCAAGCTTCCTCATGTGTTATTTGGCCTCTTGATCCAGTTTCTTCAACAGAGTTGTGACTCGTAGCTGGAAAAGTCTCCAAAACAAGCTTCCTGTAAGGTGTTATGTTCTTTTGAGGTACTTTCCTTTTCCTCTGAGTCACAGCTTTGGAGATTTTAGGGCTTGCCATAAGGGACTTTTTAAGAGGTGGCCTTCCAGGCTTCCGTTTTGTAGCTTTTTTTTTCTTTTGTCTCATAGAGCTTTCACCCTCCCCCATTGTTCCAGGTCTTAGAGAAGCTGGGATTCGGCTTTGGCTGTTCTGTCTTTCTACACATAGTCCTTAAGATATGATCATCGGGGGTTGATATGCAGTTAGAGCTAACTGCTCTGCAGCCTGTCTAAACTCTCCACTTTCTATAGCCTGTGTTGTTCTCATTCTCCTTGCAGCAGTCTCAATAGGGTCTGAGCAGTCTGCATACTGCATCTTTAATTTCCTGACTTCCTCCATTGTAGACTTCAAGGCTTCCTACTGGATATAAGGGAGTGGGGCATGATTGATATCCGGTCTGTCCAGAGGTAGTCTGCATTCTGTGATGGGTTGATTAACCTTAATCGCATCCGGAGCTAGTTGAATTCTCTCTACTGGAGAGGAAATAACAGGATTAGGAATTTTGTTTCAAATCTCCTCGATGTGGTTGTTTCCAGTTGAATTTTTCTCCACGCATCTTGGTTTTTATTGTTGTATTCGGTCTTCTAGGGTTGGAGTTTGACTTCTTCTATGTTTGAATCTATTGTAGGTGCTTTCTTTTCTTGGTCCAGAATCGGAGTAGTCCCTCAAGTCTAAGCTTTTCTTGTTTTGTCTAGAAGGATAAGTGGTGAACTTATGCCTATGGGAAGGCTCCGATCTATTTTCTCAGTGCTGGGACTAGTACTCTGTCTCTATTACGATCTCTTGCGTTTCTGTTGTGGTGGTATCTTCTGGGGAGACACTCCTTTTAGATGATTCAGGTTTGTACTCTGCTGATTCTTGTCTAGTGTTGTGTTCTATATCCTCTCTTGGGGGGAACTTCTCGGAGTTAAAGGCCATATTACTTCCATTGTGTTTATAGCATTCTCTAGATGAGTGCGACAAGAGACCGCAAGTGTAACAGAAGTTTTCTAACTTTTCATAGATGAGTGAGGCGTCAACCTGATCTCCGTTTGCAAAACAACCTTTACTGTTGAGATAAGCGGTTTGAGAGCATCGATAGTAACTTTCAATCTCAGGTGAGTATCTGAAATATCTGCTTCCTCAGTCCAAGTTCTTTTCCAATGCTTTGGAGAGTTTCAACTGACGTAGATGCATAGGTACTCCCTGTACTTGAATCCAAAAAGGAATTTGAGATGGAAAGTTTTTGTCTGAGGTATTCTCCCATCTTTGAAGGACCACCATCCAGTGGTTAAAGTGGTAAGGCTGATTTGCCAAAACCTTTTGAATGTCTTCCTCAGAGGAGAAATGGAACTGAAAAAGACCATTCCCTAGATCTGCACCTGTGGGTCTATGTTGGAGTTTCCAGAGATCTGAAAAAAAGGTATTAGGGACCAGACCCTTTGAGCTTTTTGGTTGGTTCTTCGACCGATTATTGTGAGTGCCAGCTTCTTCTGCCTTTCAAAGTTATCAAAGACCGGAACATTGGCTATGGCTGTACGTGAAGGCAGGCTGGACGAGGCTAAAGCTTTGCCTTTGTCTGCTGTAGGGATTCTTGGAAGCATTGTTTGAGTTCTAAGCACAAAGCTTGATAGTTCTTAGCACAAAGAGAAGCAAGATCAGGGTTGCATATAGACTACGAAGAAAAATCGATACCAACTTGAGAAGCTAGGGTGGCGAGGGTTTCTACAAGCTTCAGCGGTGGGAGGAGCTGAAGGAACTTGCCAGAAAACCAGTGGAGAAAACGGGCTATGGTGTTCCCTAGATAGAAATGTCCTAGATTCACCATCAAGCAGACTATTGTCCAGCAGATCTCTAGGGAATTTTGAAAAAGTTCCTAAAAGCAGAACAGGTCTTGGCAACATAAAACCATATTGGAATATGTGCATGAGAGAAAACTTGTATACTTGTAGGTCCTGCTTTGTTTTATAAACTCCTCCTTTATCATTAAAAACCAAATCACTTATCTCATATAAAATCATACCTGTTAACAAAATCTTAGACAACTTGAAGTTCAAAATTTATCAAAACTTGAGATGTATCATAAGCACTCGCACTTCTCCTAAAATATACATAAATATAGTTATTAGTTTATGTTAAATCAAGACATATAGATAATTGTACATAATTATATTAATAGATATTCATACCTCGGTAAGTATTACTTTTTGCAAATTCGAAACACGCATGTGACTACTTTATCATCCAAATGCTCAAAAGCATCAAACAATGATTGATCAAACTTTCCCCATAATGTACACGGTAAACGTGTATCACTAACAATCAAATTTACAAATACAATAGAAAATAATTTCATTTAAAGTAAATTATTAGTCAACAAAAAGCATACCTTGCATCTCGGAGATAGAATTGAATCTTAAACGTCGGTTTGTTATTGACCATGAGAGATCTCATCTCGCCAACGTTAAGTATTTGTCCAAGTACATCTATAAAAAAAGATATAAATAATATAATGAAGCAAATATTTAATATAAAAACTATGAAACTATTAATTACAATTTTTAAATCTTAGCTATAAGATATTCTGCATTTAAATGCTCTTAAATAATATCAACGTAATTAGTGAGATGCAAATATATGTCATCCAATTTTGAAGATATTTTGACAATGATACTCGCTTCATTAGTGTTAAGTCTGAATGGATGATTTGTACCTTTGTACTTTCCTCCCCATTTGGCTAGATTGAAATTCACTATGACCAACCAGATATCTTCCTGCACATAATAAGAGAATTTCCGAACATGATCCTTTTCTATCGTAACATGAATAAGAGATCCCTGTAAAATTGTGCAGAATTATTAAAATTTAGAAACATTAAGATTGTTGAATATCAAGTATGCAATATAATGAAAACGAAAAAACTAACTGATTCATATGATATGATCATGTCAAGTAAAAATATTAAAAGATAAAATTGCCATTAGTAAAACCGAATTAGCATGAATAAATTGAGGAGTAATCGATATTATATTTACAAAAGCAAAAGTTATTTTGGGGAAAAGAAAAGCCAAATAAATTTCGATTAATAGGGTAGATATATATATACCAAATCATTTGGGTTAGCGTTTTGGTTAGCGTTTGCGTTTGTAGTTTGTTGACGATCCTTTATTCGAATAATTTTTCCAACACCCTTTATTCGATTTTAGGAAGGAAATATTCTGCTTTTTTCTTTTTTATTTCTCTCGGTTACGTACAGTCAAAAGGGAGTCTCGTTTTTCCCTTCACTGAGCACGATCGGAGAAGAGAGAGATAAGAGATATGGATGGAAAAAGACGAGAAGTTGTTGTTTCATCTCTGCAATTCACTTGCTCCGATGATGTCTCTACCAACGTCGCCGCCGCTGAGCGGTTAGTCTCTCTCTCCCTCTCTCTCTCTCCTAGTTTTGAGATTTCTTAACTTCCTGCTCCTTATATTTCTGAAATAAACTCGGCGGATAAACCTTTGATTTCTTTAGGTTAGTTTGGAAATTTGGAATAACAGAGTCTCTGCAAATTGAATTCTCAATTTCAAACTCTGAAAATAGCTTTCCCCATTTGAATTGGATTTCGATATCTGAGAAGTGAGTTGCTAACATTTTTTGCAGGCTGGTGAGGGAAGCACACGCTAAAGGAGCAAATATTGTCCTAATTCAGGTTCTCTTGAAAAAAAATTGGTTTAATTAAAAACTCAAATCACTTGTTTCAGGAAGCTGCAGTATGTTCAAATGTTCTTACATTTCTATGAATTTTCAATACAGGAACTTTTTGAAGGATATTACTTCTGTCAAGCGCAAAGAGAGGACTTTTTCCAGCGGGCCAAGCCTTACAAGAACCATCCTACCATAGCAAGGTGATTTTCTCTCTTTGATTTTTCTTGATCATCTCTTGCTATTTTGATATCTAACTCAGTAAAGTGGCATTTAGATGTATCTACTATCTCGTGCTTTTATTTTATGAGTCAGTTTATTTATATTGATTGCTACACAGGATGCAGAAGCTGGCAAAAGAATTGGATGTAGTCATACCAGTTAGTTTCTTTGAGGAGGCAAATAATGCTCATTACAATTCAATAGCCATAATTGATGCTGATGGAACTGACCTAGGAATTTATAGGAAGTCTCATATTCCTGATGGACCGGGTGAGTCAAGTTCATGATTGGAAAGAGCTCGAGTTTGTTCCACTTTTTGTCTGATACCTTTTCTTACTTTAGGTTATCAAGAGAAATTTTATTTCAATCCTGGTGACACTGGCTTTAAGGTACCTTTTACAAGAAGAATTCCAGATTGAAATTTGTATTTCATATCTATAATATATATATATATATATAGTTCTCGTGATTGTATATCATTTTACATGAATAGGTTTTCCAGACAAAATTTGCAAAAATTGGAGTAGGTGAGGTTTTATATTCAAAACTCTAGTTCTTATATTTCTTTTTGTTTGTCAGTTCATCATAACTAATTGAGTATTGGCGCAATGTTTTGTTCAGCTATATGTTGGGATCAGTGGTTTCCTGAGGCAGCTAGAGCTATGGTTCTACAGGGTGCTGAAGTCCTCCTTTATCCCACTGCTATTGGTTCTGAACCTCAAGACCAAGGATTGGATTCGTGTGATCATTGGAAGAGAGTCATGCAAGGGCATGCTGGAGCTAATGTGGTAAGCTATTAGGTTCTACCATTTCAGCTTTCAAACTCATGAGTATCTTTTTGAATTGCTCTGTGTATAACTTATAACTGTAAGCGATTTTCTAGTGACATGAGCAATAATAGTTTACATCATATATAGCTTGTTCGTTCTTTCTTTTTTCTTTCTTTTTCTGTTTGTAACTTGCCAAATCTGTTTTAGTGGTTCGATTAATCAGTTGTCTTTTTACCAGTAAATAATCCATTTTCTATAATGCTTTTCTAATGAGGGGGGGCAATAACTTGGGTTTCAGGTGCCATTAGTAGCTTCTAATCGTATAGGGAAGGAAATAATTGAAACTGAGCATGGACCCAGTGAGATTACTTTCTATGGAAATTCCTTCATTGCAGGTATCAATTTTATAACTGATTCAGATGAGATAAGTAACTTTGAAATTTAGATGCAATGTTTTCTCATGGAGTAAAGAGTGAATACAATATATTAATTAAGAATTTGGACCAACAAGTCCCCTCTCGAAAATAAAATGGTTTTATGATATGACAGGACCAACAGGTGAGATTGTAGCTGAGGCTGGTTATAAATCGGAAGCCGTTCTAGTGGCACAGTTTGATCTCGATAAGATCAAATCGAAAAGGCAAAGCTGGGGAGTGTTCCGTGATCGTCGCCCAGATTTGTACAAGGTGCTTCTTACAATGGATGGTGGTAACCTTTAAATCTGATGCTGTTGGAAGCTTTGATCTGTTTTAAATGGCTTTAAAATGACACTTGAAATCCATTAACAACTATTGATGGCTTAATCTTGGCAGAAAATCCCGAAAATAAATGATCCATAATTGGTTTCACTTGTATTGTTATTATTATTGTCGCTTACTTCAAACCATCTTTGATTCAATTATCTAATATAGATACTTAAATCAAGAATGATACTTAGTAGATCTAGAAGTTGGGGTCTTTAGGGAGAAATAGACAAATATAGAACCAAGTAGTTTAGTTTCTTACGCAATACTTAAAAGTCTTAAGATATCTGTCTTCACATTTCTTGTTTCTTTTGATCCCTTGATGGTCTTTGTTCATCATCTGGCAGTGAATTATTCTCTTGGATTCTTTCTTCACCTTCGATTATCTCATCTTCCTTGTCCAAATGATCAACATCTTTGTTTTCTTTTCCAAAGCTAAACCTTTTTTCTTGATTGTATTCTTCCACATCATCATCTTCAGCTTCACTGACATTACCACATTGATCGACTTGGGAAGTCACAAATTTTCCGCTCTATGAGTGTTTTGTGTGTGTGGTTCTTCAATAAGTTCATCAGTTGCACCGCATACATTAATGTAGTTAAAGGATCTGCCATCTGAAATAGAACCAAAACAAACCCAGTTTCTAAATCAGGGGCATTGATGTGACATTATTTTCTTAAGATCATTGAGAAGAAAACTCTCAATAGGTTTGTCAAACGGAGGTGTGGTGGACCTGGGACATGTTGGGTGCGAAGACTTAAAGCAAGATTACGAGAACTCATCTTGTTGACATCTTCAAACTCTACAATATCAGCCATCAGATTGATTGCCCAATTCAAGAGAGAAGCTTCTGTTTGCGGCAAGAGTCTCACAACCTTCACAAAATCTCCCTCTTGACTCACACTGTATCATTTGTTGAGATGACAGAGGATCAAGTACATCTCTTGGTAATTCTCTGAACCAAGCCTGTGATCAGCGATATTCAACCATGTAAAATATAAAACCGAATATGTTAACGAAAAGTTTAGTACAAGATCATACCTTTGTAAGTCCGGCGAGATAATGGACATCGATCCCTTCCGGTATGACTCCTTTGTTTAACTCTTTTCTGACAAACCTTTCTTCATATTTGTCTCTAGTGATTCTGAAAATTCCTTCCACCTCCAAACCTTCTTGATAGTATAGTTGGTTTTGTGATAGTGGGAGTATCGACGGAACACAATTCCCCTTCGAGACGTATGATAACTTCATTGACTCTGTAGAAACCCCAAACACCGTAGGACTGCGAATCGATCACAAACAGATCAACAAATCTTGGAAGTCTTTGAACACATTGTTTCATCACATTGCTAGATCACATGTAATACAGTCAATACAGAAATGATTTAGAAAGAAGTAGAAGCTAAACCTTGCACTAGGGGCTTTTTTGGGTACGTTGGGCTCGAACTCAGAAACCAAGAAAACCATCGAAACGATCATATGTCACGTGAGCGACATGGCCAATATTGGTTGGCCTACCAATGTCCATGGCTCACCTTTCCTTTTCCTCTGCCATTATATCTCTCAAGAAGCAACGAGATAGCTCCAAGACGGTTCGACCTACAGATGCAGAGCTACCGAACCGTAAGAGTTCGGGCTTGCTTCGGAGTCTTCTCAGTCGCGCTATCTCTTTTTCGTAGCCACTTCACCTAAAAAAATAACTAATACACACTGTCTTTCTTCTTCTTCTTCTTCTTCTTCAACCTGAGTTTTTACTTGGCAATGTCAATGCTAATATGGGATTGTCATTGGCCACAACCATGGAAGTTTTTGCGTAAAGATTGAGTGGCGGTGAAGAAAAAATGTTTAGCAGTAAGTCCATACGTGGGAAATCACTACATTATTTCTTAAGTATGTGTGTACATTTTTGTTCACTATAAGAAATATGGGTTTGAATAGCAACAAAACATAGCGGTTTTGCATGCTTTGTTGTAGTTTAATTTGTCATAGCATTTCTATTTCACTAAACACTATATAATTTTGACCGGCAAAATTTTATGAGTTACACGCTCATGTTTTTGTTACATAAAACCATATTCTAGGATATACTATTTGTTCATCGTTATTCTATATTGAATCAGGAATTTATTTTGCTAAGCTCGCGGCTTAGTAGATTATTATGTGGAAAAAACTTTAAGTGTTAGCTAGGGTTCTTTGCACTTTTTGTCTATTTTTTGAACGGGTTCTAACTTTCTGTCTCTTTATTCTCCGCCTCTCTGTTTCTCCGCCTTCAGTCTCGATTCTGGCATCAGTCTCTTTCTTCTCCGCCTCCCCGCCTCCAGTCTCGATCTTTCTGCGTCTCGTTCTTCGGTTGGGTCGATAAAAATCTCGTTCTTTCTGTGATTTTTTCCTTGAATCTGATTTGGGTTTTTGCTTCATCAGTCGCATCGATTTCAGTCTCCTTCTTCAATCTCTGTGTAGATATAACTCGATTTTAAGAATTTTACTTTGAATATGTGACTTGATTTTAAGGTTTTACTTTGAATCTGTGACTCGGCTTTGAATATGTGACTTTGAATCTGTGACTCTACTTGATTTTAAGGATTTTAAGGTTTTTACTTTGAATCTGTGACTTAATTTTGAATTTTTACTTTGAATCTGTAACTCGACTTCGATTATGTGTTTTGGGTTTCAATTTTGAGTTTTTACTTTGAAGCTGTCAATTGTAATGCATGTATGAGTAGTGTTAAACTATTCGTATCTGTTTGGATTTTGAATTTTTAGGTTATTGTCAGAAATTGAAGTAGCTAACAAATTTGTTCCATACCTTTATCTTGCAGATTAACAGAGAATATACTCATTACTTGTTTGTAGAGAGATTTTATAGTGTAAGCTGATATTACTTATCTACTTTCCAATTTATATAATTTGTGTGTTTTGTTGTTATTGTCTGTAATAGTTTTGATCATTTAAATTTGTAATCAATTTGACAATCGTTGGTGTGGAGTCATATTTGGTGTCATATGGATAAGGAATGAGTTTGGCTACCAAGGTACAAATCATTCTGATAAATGAACTTTGTATTCTCAGTACTTCTTCTGTTTGAAATTTAGTTCTGAATCCGTTTATTGAATATATGTATAGGGCTAGCCTTGAGTTTGTCGAAGGTGCAAAAAACTTTGTGAATGGATCTGCAAAGCGGTTGGGTAATCCGAGTGGAATTTTATGTCCATGCATCAGTTGCCACAATGTTTGTCATTAATTGTTAGAAGTAGAGATTGAGCACTTAGTCATTAATGGCATGGATAGGAAGTATATGCGGAGTTCATGTTGGAGTCTGCATGGTGAGAGAAGGTCATACATCTGAAATATAGGCTTTTGATTTGATGAGGACTGCGTTTTTCACGGGTGAAGACAGTCCACATCAATTGAATGATGACATCGTAGAACCAGAAGATTATCCAAATTCAAAAGAGTCTGATTTTAGAAAGAAACTGACAGATGTTGAGACGCCTCTGTATTCTACGTGTTCAAAGTACACTAAGGTTTCAACAATCATGGCTCTCTACCGAATAAAAGGGAAAAGTGGTATGTTAAAGAGCTACTTTGATCAGCTATTGACAACAATTCATGACATGTTACCTGATGACAACATGCTGCCAAAATCTAAAGATGGTATGAAGAAGTTTCTAAAGGTATTTGGGTTTGGTTATGATGTTATTCATGTGTGCAAGAATGACTGTATTCTTTATTGTAATGAGTTTGAGTTGCTTGATAGTTGTCCAAGATGTGGTGCTTCGAGATGGTAACTAGATAAGCATAGTGGTTTAGAAAAAGGGTATTCCAGCAAAGGTCCTTAGGTATTTTTGAATAAAGGACAGACTGAGGAGAATGTTTAGATCAAAGACACTGGCTGAGGAGTTACGGTGGCATGTTAGCAATAGAAGGGAAGATGGTAAAATGCGACACCTGATTGATTCTTTAACTTGGGCCCAGGTGAACAATAGATGGCCGGAGTTTGCAGCTGATCGAGAAATATTCATATTGGTCTGTCTACAGATGGAATGAATATGTTTTCCATTCAGAACACTAAGTACAGTACTTGGCCAGTATTGTTAGTAAATTACAATATGTCTTCAATGTTGTGTATGAAGGCTGAAAATATCATGTTGTCCATGCTGATTCCTGGTTCAATGGCTCCGAGTAGTAATATTGATGTATATCTATCACCTTTGATAGATTATCTAAAGGATATGTGGAATGAGGGAAATGAGGTTTATGATTCATTTATACAGCAGAACTTCACATTTAGAGCATTGCTGTTATGGAGCATGAATGACTATCCTGCCTTAGGTACATTGTCTAGATGTAAAGTGAAAGGTAAGCAAGCATGTAATGTTTGTGGTAAAGATACACCTTTTAGGTGGTTGAAGTTCAGTTGGAAATTTGTGTATATGGACAATAGAAAGAGACTCAGACCTGGGCACCCTTACAGATGCAAGAAAGGATGGTTTGACAACACTATAAAAGAAGGTACTACAAATAAAATTCAAACAGGTTCTGAAAATTTTTGAAATACTTAAAGACTTCAAGAACGATTTTGAGAAACCTTTGGATAAGGAAACAAAACAAATAAGAAATGAGTTATAAGAGGACGAGTTGGTGCAAGATAAAGAATGTGTAGAGACATCTGATCAATGGAGGTGGAAGAAGAATTCCATCTTCTTCGAATTACCTTATTGGAAGGTTGTTTACTTTTTAGTAAACTTAATGATTTCTGACATAAAAATATATATTTGAACTGATACTTTAATATTGGTTTTTTTAGGATTTGCCGGTTCGTAACAATATTGATGTTATGCATGTAGAAAAGAATGTGTTTGATGATGTACTATCTATTTTGGTGAATAATACTAAATCAAAAGACTGATTGAAATCAAGAAAAGACTTGGAGGACATTGGCATTAAGAGACATCTACACTCTGAGGTACGTGGTAAGCAAACCTATTTGCCTCCTGTAGTATATTGGTTGTCTAAAGAAGAAAAGAAGATAATTTGTGAAAGGCTGTCCAAATTTAGAGGGTCTGATGGTTATTATGGGAACATTGCTAATGCTATTTCTATATATCCTCCGACGACTGGTAGTTTAAAGTCTCATGATCATCATGTACTCATCTAGAATCTGTTACATGTTGCTCTACGAGGGTTGCTTCCAAATGGACCAATGATTGCTGTCACTCGGCTATGTAACTATTTCAATATATTGTATCAGCAAGTCATTGATCCTGAAAAACTGAACGCTATCGAGACAGAGATTGGTGAGACAATGTGTCAGTTTGAGCGGTTCTTTCCACCTTTAATATTTGATATTATGTTCCAGCTTCCAATACCTCTAATAAGAGAGGCATGCTTAGGAGGTCCAGTTCATTTATGTTGGATGTATCCATTCGAGAGGTTTGTAAATTGTTCTTTATTTTACTTACCATCTTTGATCTTTGTTGTTGTGTATAACCAAGAGTTTGTTCTTGAGTTTAAGGTACATGAAAACTCTCAAGGCATATGCAAAAAGCTATGCAAGGCCAGAAGTGTGTATAGCTGAGGGTTACTTGGCTGGAGAATGCATTGGCTTCTGTTTAGAATTCTTGCAAAAGTCTTTTTCTGTGCAAGAACCCGTAAAACACAATGAAGATGTTGATACTATAGGAGTAGTTGTTGAAGGTCGGACTTTACACAAGGGAACAATGGTTACTTTGTCTGATAAAGATAAAGACATAGCACACCGATATATCTTGATGAACTCGGCTGTTATGGATCCCTATATCGAGTAGGTTTCATTGTATTTTGAATAGTATTTACTTATGTGCTCCTCTGACTGGTTACTGCAACTAGGATGCACTTAGAAGAATTACAAGCTACAGATGTTTGATATGCTACAAATGAAACTATGCTATGGAAACACCATACTGAGCATTTTGCAGAATGGATAAAGAAAAAGATTTTGGTATTTAACTTAGTATTTAAAAAAATTTAATTATTTTTATATATGCTTTCTAACTCTTAAAGGTTTGCAATTGTCTTGTAGATCCCTCACAATTCAATAGATCATTCTATGAAGTTGAGGTGGTTGACATATGGACCAAGACATATTGCAGAAACATTTAAATGGTTTGTCATTAATGGCTGTCGATTTCACATAAACGATCTTAAGTGTAAGACTCAGAATAATGGAGTGACATACGAAGCTTTCAGTATGTGTAGATCTTCAGCACATGTCACGAATCAATTGGCTGACATAGTTACGTACTATGGAGTGGTGAAAGAGATATTGTTGTTAGATTATCATATGTTTACATTACCACTATTCAAATGCATTTGGGCTAACAGAGGATACAATGTGAAAGAAGAAGACGGTTTCATACTTCCTTCACATGAACCAATCACCGTATTCCCGAGACCCATATATTTTACCATCACAAACAAAACATGTTTTTTATTCTAGAGAAGGGGACTCATCTCCATGGTATGTTGTTTTGAGGGCACCATTGAGAGGTAATCATGAGTTGGAGACCAATGAGGAGTTTAGTGGTGCATCATATTCAATCCCACTTGCTAATGACCTAGAGAATCAGATGACGAGAGTTTCTATGTTAGAGATGATTATGAACAGATTATAGTAGTGAAATAACAACTGCGATGTGTCTTTAACTTTATGGTGTTATGTATTAACTTATTGGTTGGTGTTTCAGGATTAAAATGGTGAGAACAAGAGGGGGAAAGATACAAGGAGGAATGATCCGCGGATCTGCACGTCAACAAGGCTTGGATGTGAAACCATTAGATAAGATCCAAAAAAAGAGGACAAAAAAGCTTGCAGAGATTGTTGATGTAGAAATGGAGGAACATCATGTTCCATATGTTTTACATGGAACTAGAGGGAGTGAAAACCCTGAAAGCACTAGTGAGGAAGAAGCAGCTAAGGAATCGGCTGAACAAGATGTTGAAATGGTTGCAGAAGGAGTAAGAGCTGGTGAAGAAGAAGCAGATAAGGAATTTGTAGAAGCTAATGAAGTAATTATTTAATGAAGAAGAACCTAATGATGTAATTACCAATGAAGAAGAAGCAGTTGATGAAGCAGTTGAAGAAGAAGCAGTTCTAGCAAAGGAAGTTGTAACTAATGAAGTTGTAGCTAAGGGAACTGAGACGGGACTATGGAGTCTGGTGAAAAAGGTATTAACAAGATTGTTGAGGAGGTAGCTACAGAGATAACTGGTCAAGAAGCAGTTGATGAAGGTAGATAACAATCTAAGTAAGATGTGGCAAAAGATCCTGAAGGAGCACAAACACCAGACTCGGGTGGGAAAAACAAGAGGAAACGAGGCCCCACAAAGATGCGTAAAGTGGCAAAAAATCCTCAAGATAAGGTAGACGTTTCATTCACAAAATTTGGTGAACATGCAGGTTATGGTTCTGTTACGTTGTCATCATTCCTTGAAGCTCTAGTGCGAGAACTAGTTCCAGTGAAACTCAAAGACTGGCGGAAGCTCGATGATCTGACCAAAAGCACATTGTGGGAGGAGATTCAAGTTTTATGCAGGCTATCTATTTAATTGACTAGATATCATTACCCTGTTTAACATTTGATGCTTTTTCTATATAGAGAAGGTTTAATTTACAAGAGGAATGACAGAAGGATTCTATTTTCAAACAGATGGGTTGTTTATAGAGGTCTGAAAAGTCTAGATTGCTATCCCAAGTTCAAGATGCAAAGAGTAGTACAGAAAGACTTGAACTAAAACCAAGCAATATCCCTTCAGTTCAAGTGTGGAGCTCATGGATTAAGAGTAGGACAAATACAGCTTTTAAGGTTAGTTATGTTTTTCATTTTATGCAAGGTATTTAGTAGGAGAGAAGTAAATACTTCATCATTAAATTTCTCGATATTGGATTAAGAGTAGGACAAATACTTCTTCATTGAATCGTTTAATATTGTAGGAGAGAAGTAATAAGTACAGAACTTTGAGGATGAATCAGATTCCACATACAACTAGCCGTAAAGGATTGTACCGGCTAGCTCATGACATGGTTTGTTTACTTATCTGATTTGTTTATTTATTTAGATATAATTTCTTATTGAAATTATGATAAGTACTTGTATGGTTTATAGAAAAAAAAGAGTGAAGATCCTAGTAAGGTCACTAGAAGTAAGGTTTAGATAGCAGGACACACCCATGTTGATGGTAGACCTGTGAAGCCTGAGTTTGCTGATACTATTGTAAGAAATGTATAAGAATTCTTGTATGTACATTACACAATTTCACTTTTGCTGATAATATTATTCTTTTGATGTTGTTTCACAATCAAATACTATCTCTTGATAGTCAAATGGGCTCCACTTTTGGTGACAATATAAGAGAAGATGTTGTAAGTAAAGTTTTAGGAAATGACAAATCTGGAAAAGTCAAAGGAATAGGTAGAGGTATTACTGCTACGAAGCTAGCATTCATGCAAGCTAGATCTCTAAGATAGAAGAATTGAAATGCGAGGTCCAGGGTTTGAAGAACATGGTTCGTGACCTAGTTGGAAATAAGGTAATCATTACTTTCTTCAGCCAAATTAATATATATTTGAACATGTCATTAATATATATTTGAACATGTCATCTTTTGTTTGTCAAAAAAAAAACTGGTGATGTCCTTTCTCAGTCCAAATTTGGCAATACAAGCAAAGAAGGAGTTATGTGTCAGATTTTGGATTGGTATGAGAACATTGATATCCTTGTTGGCGAAGGAGAATTTTTGCTTTGCTAATCTGTCGTACAAGCTTGGTCATATTCCACTTGGTCCTAATGCAGCAACTATACTTGTAAAGTCTGTTATAGTTTCAGAAGCATCTGTTTGGAGGCCAGCAGCAGATATTTTCACACTTAACCAAGCTATATGAGTCAAGATTGCATGGCCAAGTGACAAAGTTATATTAGATGATGGGATGGAAAGTCATCAAGTCTCATCAGATGCATATGAACCCAAGGTAAATTGTACACATTTATAATAACTCAATCTGATGCTTGTTAAACATGTAAATTCATTAAAAAAAACTTAAGCTGATGCTCGTTTAACATGTATTGTCACTTACGATAATACTTCTGATGACCAACTTCAGAGATACCAACTATTTGATTGGTTTAACGGTGACCTTATTGGTGAAGGATTTCTATGTTCATAGAACCCAAAATAGATGGTTAATGGTATTCCATTGGGGCCAAATGCCGTTATTATAATGGTCGATATTGTGACTAAGGCTGAAACTTATTTGTGGAGACCAAGCGTTGACGTTTCCATGGTTGGACATGTCATTAATATGAAGATTGCATGGCCACTGGATAGAGTACAAATAGTGAGTATACCTGCAAGTAAAGTTGTTGTCAAAAATGCATCTCAGGTAAATCATATTGCTTATCTTGTTTAAATTGGTTGAGTGGTTCTGTTGTATGTCGTCAATGGCTATGTTGTATGCCGTGAATGACTCTACTGTATGTTTTTGAAGAGTGCAAATATCAGTGCAAACACCAGTCAAAGTGGAAGAAAGTGATGCATCTTGTTAGATTGCAATAACTCTGGACGAGAAGTTACAGATCCAGAAGATGTTGTCCATCACGTTCCTTTAGGTCTGAATGCTAGTAAAGTGGGATTGAAGTTTCAAAGATTGATGATGCAATGGTATGGAGACCAAACAACTATAGCTTGACCAACTGATAAACTCATGTCCATTTAGTTTGTAACATATTATGTTCTAGTTTCATGTAAGCTCCTTATTTAGTTATGTAACATTAATCTAATAATGTAACATATTAAGCATGTGACATTAGTCATGTAATATTAAGTTCGATGAAACATAATATTAAATCTTGGTTTTAGTATAATAACTAAGATAAAATACTAAAATAATTATTGAAATATGTTACATAATTAAATAAGATAATACATAATTAAGTTAAGACAAAATAATACATTATATTGTACATCTAAAATATAAAATTAACTAACTAAATCCTAAAAATAATCGTTGTATTATAATAATTTAATACACAATATTCTATAGATAATATTCTTATAAGAATAATATTATATAAACATAGTTACATATTATAGTGGTTAAGAATAATATTATAGTGGTTAGATAATATTATAGGGATAAACAAATTGATAAATTATAGATTATAGGGGTTAAGGATAATATTTTAGGGGTTAGGGGTTACATATTATAGGGGTTAAAGATAATTTGGGTTTTCGGGGGTTAAGATAATATTATATATACATATGTAATTTATCAATTTTTTACAAATATATAATATGTGGTTACATATTATATTAATATAATAAATTGACAATAGAATTAGAATTTATGTTTTTGGGATATAAGTTTGAGATTTAGGGTTTACAGGTCTTGCATTGGGATTTAGAGTTTAAGGGTATGGATTTACGGTTTAGAAGTTAGGGTTTATGGTGGTATAGAATCAATTTATCAACTATTTAATATAACTTAAAACAAAACATAGTTGTCTCATGAATTATATTGTTTTGGATCAAGAGTTTGTACAATATTACAACTTACCTATATAAATTTAGTTATCATCATGTTATAGTTATATATTTGTAATTATAAAATAAGATTTGTGATTTTTAAGAAAAATTTGTAATTGTAAATAAGTTATTAAATCAAATTATGCTAAATTAAATAACAAAATCGGACAGAAAACATTATATAAAGAGCACCAACCATAAAGAATTACTAGGATCTCTAATGTGGCATAATATCCAAGTGTATATTGTAGTTGCTCCATCTAGATGGAGATTGGAGGAAACAATTGGATATAGATGAAGTTCATAAAAACTAAAATGACTAAAATACCATTTTCTTCACTTTTACTGTGTCTATCTTTTCTTTTTACTCTCTCTCTCATTTCTTTTACTCTCTCTCATCTTTTTTATTCTCTCTCTTTTTTACACTCTCTCCTCTTTTTTACTCACTCTCCTCTTTTTTACTCACTCACCTCTTTTTACTATCTCTGCTCTTTTTTACTCTCTCTTCTCTTTTTTATTCTCTCATCTCTCTTTACTCTCTCTCCTCGTTTTACTCTCTCTCTCCTATTTTTACTCTCTCACCTCTTTTTTTACTCCATCTCTTCTTTTTACTCTTTTTCCTCTCTTTTACTTTTTCTCCTCATTTTTTACTCTCTCTCATATTTTTTACTCTCTCTCCTCTTTTTTACTCTCTCTCCTATTTTTTACTCACTCTCTCTCTCCTATTTTTACTCTTTCTCCTCTTTTTTACTCTCTCTCTCTCCTCTTTTTACTCTCTCTCCTATTTTTTATTCTCTCTCCTCTTTTACTTTCTCTTCTCTTTTTACTCTCTCTCCTCTCTTTTACTCTTTCTCCTTATTTTTACTCTCTCTCTTATTTTTTACTTTCTCTCCTCTTTTTTATTTCCTCTCCTCTTTGTACTCTCTTTCCTCTTTTTTACTTTCTCCTCATTTATTACTCTCTCTTCTCTTTTTTTACTTTCTCTTCTCTTTTTTACTCTCTCTCCTATTTTTACTCTCTCTCCTCTTTTTTACTCTTTCTCCTCTTTAATCTCTCTTCTCATTTTTTACTATTTCTCCTATTTTTACTCTCTCTCCCATTTTTTACTCTCTCTCCTCTTTTTACTCTCTCCACTCTTTTAATCTCTCTCCTTATTTTTACTCTCTCCTATTTTTACTCTCTCTCCTATTTTTTACTCTCTCTCCTCTTTTTACTCTCCCTCCTTTTTTTACTCTCTATCCTCTTTTTTACTCTCTCTTCTGTTTTACTCTCTCTCTCTTATTTTTTACTCTCTCTCCTATTTTTACTCTCTCTCCTCTTTTTTACTTTTTCTCCTCTTTAATCTCTCTCCTCATTTTTACTATTTCTCCTATTTTTACTCTCTCTCCCATTTTTTACTCTCTCTCCTCTTTTTACTCTCTCCACTCTTTTAATCTCTCTCCTTATTTTTACTCTCTCCTATTTTTACTCTCTCTCCTATTTTTTACTCTCTCTCCTCTTTTTACTCTCTCTCCTTTTTTTACTCTCTATCCTCTTTTTTACTCTCTCTTCTGTTTTACTCTCTCTCTCTTATTTTTTACTCTCTGTCCTATTTTTAATCTATTTTCTCTTTTAATATCTCTCCTCTTTTTTTACTCTCTCCTATTTTTTTGTTTTCTTTCCTTTTTTTCTCACTCATCTTTTTAATAATTAAAATTGTTCCATGGGTGATTGACGATGGCTCCAGCTCTTCTTCTTCATCGACAATTCTTTCGTCTTCATCGACAAACATCTATTTTCCTTCTGAAGACATGTTGCTCTGTTATTCTGTAAATCGGTTCAGCTTCCAACCTTCAATCTTAAACACAAGTCGTATATGGTTTGTTAATTCATCGTAGCACTAGATCTAGTTTTCAGTATCAATGTAATATGGTTTGTTCTGTTATCATTGATTATAATCTAGGTTTTTGTAATTTCTTAAGACAGGAAATTAATTAGACGAAGTTGAAACTAGGAAATCACCAATTTTGAAGATGAAGGTTTTCTCAGCCACAAGAGCCTTAGATGACGTTTTCAATGTGCTATCATCTCTAGCCAGGATCCTTCGTAAAATTGATTCCTGTATAATTTTGCATTATATCAAATGAAAGTATGTTTCGATATACGTTTCTCTTATGTTTGTAACATTGCTTTCATAAATAATGAATTTTTTTATATTTCAGCATTGATCCAATATTAATTTTTTATAACTTTTAATTGAATATTCATCGAACAACATATATATATTTAATTCGTAAAATATAAATAATAATAATATGAAATAAAAATACAATTAATACAAAATTTTATGTTTATTATTAATAATAATATGAAATAAAAATACAATTAATAAAAAAAATTTAATTAATATAAAATAATAAATATCTAATTCATAAATCTGATTTTTTAGTAAAAATTAATAATAAAATAGAAAATAATAAATATTTAATCTGTAAATCTGATTTTTAATAAAAATTACTAATAAATGGAAATGAATAATATTGATTCACCGTAAAAACACCAAATGCTATTATAATACGCATCGTAGGTACATAAGTCATAACAAATATATATATTGCTATCTTAAAATTATGAATATGCAATGTCTATACATACTTATAACGAAAAACCGTTGCTATAGTATAATTTACAGTTGCACAAACAAAAACATTATTCATAAGAAATATATAATAGCAATGCAAAAAAACTGCTATTGTAAGTGACGAATTTATTGTCACAGGCGATCTACCAGCGTTTTTTACAACATTATGAATCTATTTAGATAGCAGTTTTCCGCTGCTAAAAAAATTATATTTCTTGTAGTGAATTCTTCTTAATTAAAATACAACTCAATAGAACAAATTTAAAATTCAGTGAAGATTGATATCGCTAGTAGATGATATATATCCCTTCAGGAGCAGAAATTAACACAATTTTATTACTTGTTTCATAAGGATTTAAGGCGCATTTTCTAAACTTTTAATTTTAAGAAAACTAGCATTCTTCAATCGCATGAGATTATTATTCTACACATTATGCCTGGACATAATTCTTGAACCGAGCAAAAACTCTCAAACCCAAACCGATATTCTCCAAACCGATTCTAAACCCGATATATTAGATTATCCGAATAGAATGAAATCTTCAATACCAAATTATGTCCCGAACCGAACCAAACCCGAGTTATGTGAAATCGAATAGCATTAACCGATATTCACAAAAATAACTATATTTTAATTAAATATATACAAGTTTGCCTTTACTAAGTACACCATCTTTAACTAAAATTGATATATTATTTTTATTTTTATTTACATTTTATTATCAAAAATTTAATAAAATATAATTTTGTCATAAATATAACTTATTTAAAAAAACTTCAAAACTAAACCTGAATCCAAAACTAAACCGAACTGAACGAATATATATTATTTACCATTCAACAATATTTGTTTGAAGTACAAATTTTCTGAACATGAATTTAATTTCCTGAACTCGAACCGTTTATGATCAATCAAAGTGATCATAATTTGTACACGGAGTATCCATTTTATAGAAGATACTACACACAGGTGTATAATCCCTTTAAATTATGCATACATATTCAGCTACACATTAAAAAGGCATTATATATCAGTGGAAATACATTACCATATGGTATCAGAGCTTTAAAAAGTTAACGCTCGCTCAAATCTCTATTTTCATTTTTTTTTCTTTTTCCAACGACAATGACCTTCAACTCCCCCCAAACTATGGCAGTTATCAACGCCATTGATGCTCAGTTTCCGCTCCTCATCAACAAGATGAATGTTACTAAACTTTCATCCTCAAACTATTTGACTTGGAGCACACAAGTCAAATCCCTTTTTCGTGGTTATGATTTTGTCAAATTTATTGACAACAACACTGCCCCACCATCTCTGACCGTTGTCACTAACAACGTTCACACTAAAAATCTTGTGTACGTACATTGGCAGAGACAAGACTCGCTTTTGTACAATGCTCTTATGGGAACCATCGACCTTCTTCTTCAGCTGCTCATTGCGACAACTACCTCCTCTCATGAAGCATGGAATATCCTTGCTGCTACATATGCCAAACCAACTCGCGGGCATACTAAGCAGCTCGAACAACAACTTTGTCACTTGTTCAAAGGCAATTGATCTGCTGACGAGTTCATGCAACAAATAAAAATCAAAGCTGACGCTCCTACACTCCTCGGAAGTCCAATGGATCATGAAGATTTCATAGATATTGTTCTTGATGGTCTCACTGAAGACTACAAGTATGTTGTTGATGTTCTAATCTCCTTTGCTAAACTCCATGAGAAGCTTCTCAACCGGGAACTTGAACTCCTCAATTCTACACCATCTCAGTCTACCTTCCTAGTTACTGCACATGTTGCTCAAAACAAGCCAAGGAACAACAACAACAACAACCGTTCAAACACGCCACACAACAACAATAACAAAAACAAGAATTGTCAACCTCGTTATTACCTCGGGAAGTGCCAATCATGTGGAACACAAGGCCACAATGAAAAATGTTGTCCCTTGTTCCGCCTCATCTCACAGCACAATGAGACTCCTCACTCAGGATCACAGAGGAGCAATGCTGGTTGGTCTTTATCGGCATACAATATCTCTGCTCCACCGCGTAATCCCTCCTCTATTATGCTAGACAGTGGAGCCTTCCACCCCATCACGTCTGACCTTGCTAACATGTCTGTCCACACACCTTACGCATGAGGAGATGAAGGTATAGTTATAAATGGTTCTTCTCTTGAGATAACGCACACTGGTTCTCTCTCTTTTCCTCACTCTTTGTGTTCACAGCTCAATAATGTCCTTAGAGTGCCTGATATCAATCATAACCTAAATCTGTGTAAATAAACTCTGCACTGACAATGATTTCTCTGTTGAATTCTTTCCCGATATATTTCAGGTGAAGGATCTCAATACAAGGGCGCAAATAGTCAATGGAAAAGCTAAGTTCAGCGGGTATGAGTGGCCAATGAGAGATAATCCCAATGTCTATGCCTTCCCCTGTAAGAATAATTTATGTTATTTGTGGTCGATATGTTTCTCGGTTTAATA